>DWAJ01000259.1:0-38968 GCA_018238005.1 Eurema mandarina
CCAATTTTTAATATTAGTGTGCAGATGACAAACTCTGTTATACACTGCGGGTCGAAGGTAGATGGCATGTCTTTTTATAAAATTGGTGTTTGTAGTCGGGATAGGCACTCGGAACACCCGTTGTTGGTATTAAATTCATAGTAATAGACGTTTTCCTTTAAGTAACAGTAAAAGGCTTTATTTCATATATATTTAAAATAAGATCTAAATATTATAGGTGGATGTTATTTGTTATTTTATATTATAACTAATTTGACTTTTGTTGTATAATTAAATTTTCTTAATGTCTTTGATTCTTAGAGATAGATTATAATTATTATAATTACTATGTTAATATCTAACTTTTTTCCTATTTACTTCAACCTACTACGTGTACCTATGTACAGCCCGCCCGCATTGTTCAATTGTTGGGTTAAGATCCAAATATTTACATTCAAATTAGATTGTATTGACTGGCCTTTAATATGCGTCATAAAGAAATATTGTTACATTTCTTATAGTTAGGTACTTCGATTTACTTAAAAAATATAGCCTAGTAAAGCAGCAAATGGGTCTCGCACGATTTCCGTACCGTTATTCCATATTGAAACTTATTATTTAGCCCACCTAAAAAATAAGCCCAACTAATTGTGAATAATTAAAAGGCTTAGAAAGTTAAAGCCTGCTGAAAGACAGACAGACTGCGAGGTCTACGTAACAGGTTGCTATTTTTTACCATTCGGGAACTCTAAAGATAGCTTTTAATTACGTAAAATGCGTACCTATATCAGAATAGTGACACGCGATCTGTGATTAAGCCTACGTTCCTACCCGTAACTACACAATCCTATGTAATAATTAAATAATATAATAGAATTTATGAAATCAGTTGTTCTAAAGACTAGCGCGTTTAAACAAAGAAAAAATCGCTTCATCGTTAGATATTAGTGTAGAATTAAAACTCTTCTTTGCTAGTTTAAGAAGAAATATAAAGTTAAGATTGTAGAATGTAGAAATCACTAACTCTTGAGCAATAAACGTTCCGTTTAAAAAAGTGATTACCTAAAGTTAGTTTTTAATGTTCTATTAGAAAAGAAACGTTAAAGTTATTTCCACTTTAGTACTTTTATAAAATTAACTAGTATCATAAAGAAGATACATTTCACGCGAGACATACGGAGGTCGGTGTCCCCACGGGCGATTTTGTGAAAAATTATGTGTTATAAGGAAAGTTTTCTAACTTTTATATCTTATACTCTTGTATATTAAGTAGATATATTAACTCAATGTTAAAAACCGCCTTTTTGTCCTGGCTATGGAGAATCTAGAAGGGAAATTAATGATTTAGGTAGGCTATCTTCTGCTAAAATTTTACGTAACAAATCTTTAGAAAAGAGGCTGTAGAAAATATTGATTACCGTTATCAAATTATAGTTTCCTATGTTTATTTTTAAAGCAAATTAATTCTTAGTTTAATTTGCTCGGTATAAACCTTAACAACGTTTTTGTCGCTACAACAACAATAAGGCTTTATTTTATTCAAGTATGTTTTGAAATATAACCTCTTCTTAAACAAGAATCATTATCACAAACTAGTCTCAAACATTTTCAGATATTGTAATACATAATACCAGCGCAAACGATTGTACTATTGTCGCCAGTAAGACGTTGTCGAGTTGAGACGAATTCTAGGAATGTTCCCAACTGGCTTAAGGAGACGGGAAGCGTATATTGCATTCAGATCGGGGAAATATACTTGTATCACTTTATCGAACGACTTGACAATGTCGTACACGTTTTCTCGATCTTTAATCCTTTACTATTCGAGTTTCCGTCGCATTTCACACTTGAGCTAAATGTCAAGTTTCCTTCTTATAAATAAATTTTAACTGCGAGACTTTTCAGTAGATGAAATGATGACAGCCAATGTCGTTATTTTATCACTTGAACACTTCGTAGCGTGTAAAATTTTGTACAAGGTTTAAGGATATTTAAATACTGACTTATGTTGCTGTAGTTTTAAATTGTGACACATAATGTGTTTAAAAATGAAAAAGAAAGAAATTACAACTATATTCCTATGTTAGAATAAATTGTCACAAATTAAATCGTATGGACGGTTAAAACAGAAGTAAAATTTTCCTTAAAACACATGTGAGGAATGCTGCACAAAGTTTTGGGCGGTTAACTTTTCTGGTCTCTTACCCGTACCGGGGATTAAATTTTAAACTTCTACCGACTATCCTCATAAAGTTGATGAGTTGGATTTATGCTCGGAGAGGACTTGCAACTTTAATTTTTCATACACTTTCACGTTCTACTGTTTTCTTGTGCGATAAAATGTTATAATTATCAGGTAAAATATCATTGCTTGAATGGAAATTAAACTATGCGAAATATTACAAAACTATCTGTTCTCATCGACTTAAATGTAAATTAAGTGTCGTTATTAGAAAACTTTGTCAATTTTACTTATATTTCTAGGAAATAATGTTTGATATTTCGAGCTAAACAAGTCCTAGTAACTTGGACAATCTTCCATCTATTATATAATGGATTGGCGTTATTGCACAAGTTCGCGACTTTATTGATAGAGTTGCCAAAGTAATTTCGATAGACAGCAATGTGTTTGCTATTGGTATTATTGAAGGTTGCTAATGATAAGGACGAGACAACATTCCTATTTGTGTTACAATGTTTTTGTAGTTCTTAAAGGGAATGATTTAAAAAAAATTAGAAGATACAAAGCAGTTTTTTTTTATAAGAATACGTTAATTTACTTAAGATAATTTTAAAATTTTTCTTTGAAATGTATCCCAGTCGATAGGGCGGTCTCCTGAAGGACAAAAGGAAACACTGGCTATGTCTTAAGCGTCGCTAAATCACTACCGTTTTAATCGCTTCAAACGAAATGGCTTCGGTGCATTTCATCGGTCGTTCTAAAGAATTTTCTCTTTTTAATATGAGCATCGATTCCAATTACAAAAGATCAAAGAATCGCCGCGCGGCCCACTTCGTCTTTGTTCAAACGAAAGATGAATTATTCAGAGAGCTGGAAACGTTTCAATTGGCCAGCTATAAAAAAGGAAACGGTTCGTTGCTTTTTCCACTAAATTAAAATTTTTCTTTATTTTCGATCACGAAATTTTATTCGTCAATGTTTAATTTTCGAATGATTTTCAAATTTCGTTCTTTCGCTGTCAGGAGCTGTCAAGAGAAGTATTCTTCAGTGAGTTTTAAGAGGCTTTACATTTTGTATTATACACATTGATGAATCAATATGATACGATGGAAAATGTAACGTCCGTTTTATTTTTTTGTTAAAGGTTGTACGTTATTGAGGTGATAAAGAAGTAGGTAAGTTTTACTGCACACAGCATTTACCAGTAAAACCAACTAAGAAAGAATCAATAGATATTTTTAAATATATTTCGCAAATTACTAAATCACTAAGAAAAATACACTCATTTAAGAGAACGCACTTCGGTGCGTGATCTTTGGATCTTAAATCCCATATTGACGGACGACCAAAACATATCAACACAGATAATAAAAAAAGCAAATTAAAGTTATTAATTCACGGCCATGACACCTGTATCCTGTGCGAGGAAGCAGTCTCGAAATTATTAAAGCGTAATTTATGCGTACATTACGTTACTTAAATTTGTTCGTTCTGTCATTCATCATGTCTGCCATAAGCGAAGCGATTAATTTCAAAACCGAAACCAACTCATTGGTGGAAAGACATGAGGTTTGAGTCACAGGTCACAACGCTTATCATAATTACCTATGATGTTAGTTGGAGCGCTTAGAAAGTTGCAAAGGTATAATAGAATTTAAAAAAATATTTCCGTACTCCGTTTCTTCGTTTATTTGCTATTTTTAACAAGAATAAAATAGTATGGTATTAATAATCCATTAACATTAATTTAGATGCCATAAAATCGGAAAATAATTTCCGATTAACTTCGCTAAAATTATCGTCATAATAATCCTGATTGCTAAACTTTTAATCAAAATATTCGAAGTATACTTTTACTTATTAAAATCTGAAAATTGATGTAGGTACTTAGATAAGTGGTAGGCAATGCCGTCGCGGCCGCTTCCTGACTCCTCTTCCGTTCAAAACCCTCGTTAATTTTATTTTCGTTACGCCCTCACTCGATTCCACCGAGTACGTACCATCTACTAATATTACGTTACAAACATAATTGCTTTAATAAGCATCAAACATCAAATAAGCATAGACACATAGACCAGCTCCCATAGTACAGATTTCATTTTGATGATATTTTCCCTAAATTTTTATGTATTTGAATATACATTTTAAGGAATAAATACAACCGGCTATATATTTACACGTTCATATTAATAATAGAATATTTTTTAAGTAAGTATCTTGACAAAATAATTAAATTAAAAATATAATCTTAAAAAAAAGAATAATAAAAAGTGACAGATGTCATTTGTCAACATTTAATTAATTCTAATTCAACCAATCAAACATTTTCATGTTAATTAAGATTTAATGTTCTAATGTGTAAATATTTTATTTTATTTTATTCGATTGTATATACTAGTCTACACATAAAGTATCGATGAATTTCATATAATTTTGAAATAAATCTCATACACAACGATGCGATGCTCATTTAACACCTATTGAAAGGTTTTTCTTTAGGTTCTAATTACGTTTATAGATCTGGGTCTCAACTAAAATCGTCTTCAATAATTAAAGTCGTTATGAATCTTAGATGCTATTTTGAAATGAAAATCTAATCTATCTAAATTTAATTAGGCTTTCATCTAAAGATAAAACATTTTCATACTACGTAAAACATAATTGTTCATTTAAAAATATTGCTACACTATTTAAATGAACATAGCATTATCATTTTAAGGACAATAAAAATTATACAGAATTTTGTTATCTTCCGCTTTGGGTTCATAATTCAAAAGGAATATTCGAGAATAAACTTTGGAGGAAAAGAAGTACGTGCGATTGTTAAAACACGATTGTTTAAGAATAGTGATAAAAACGATAACAAAGTAGTCGTTTTAATAAAAGGGATTTCTCGCAGTTGGAATTAACACTTAATTCCGAAGTCCAAGGAGAGTCAAGGTTCGATTAACACCCAAACTGCCGAAAATTTTCCAATCAGCCTCTGTAAATTGGAAAACTTTTTATGCGTTTAAACATCCAGGTACCCATTTCTTTCGTAGGAAGAAAAGTTTTTCTCCAACAATGGCATTTGTTGGTTACATTAAGAACAAATATCTAATAAGTAGTATCGAAATTCAGAATTAAAGTGACATTTGGCTTGAAAAATGTAACATTATACTTGTTTCGCGGACTACGAATAATAAACGAATTATCCAAAACTATCGTCAATTTGAACTCAATAACCGAGCATTATAACAATGTTGTTATTAGTGTTGGAAATTGGTTTTTGGCTCGATACCGTGCGCGACCGCACGCCGTTTCGCGGTCATTAGCAATTTTGGCAAAGCTACATCAACCCGTTTCTAACTTATGACTTTATGAGATTCCCACCCGGCTAAATTACTTTTTGTATCCAAAGCGCTGATAATAATCGATTACAATACTATGAAATCTTCTCAGACATTCAATAATAACAAAGTTTTACATAATGTTTTAAAACTTTTGTTTGCGTATTTAAAAGCATCATTTTCACTCTTTTCACGTGCTTCTAATTAGTCATACATCACGTCGCTAAGCTAAAAAATGTACAACTAAGAAAAATATAAAGTACATTTTAAAACACTTAACTAATCAACAAATTTCATTAAAACACAAAATTAAAGCAGTGAAAACAATAAGCTTAATGAAGTATCGTCGTCTCTCGGAAGCTGTGGTTTCCATGTAAATATTACCTGCTATTTTTAATTACATATTAGTATTCTAGTCCTGTGCACCTCGCTCTCATTAGTACACCTTTGTCTTTACAGTTTATTAACACGAGGGGACGTTGCTTTCTGTACAGACTAAAGCTTAATCATAATTATGTAGGAATTCAACTTGTTTTCCACAAAGCGTTTTCATTATAAGCAAAAATGAGTTGTGATTTTTAATCACACTACCTTTTATTGTTTCAGTATTGTTGGATTGTTTTATGTTACGTTAACGTACCTACATTTAATACTTCCCATGTATAAGTATTCTTTTATAAAGTGGTCTATTTTAAGCAAAGGAAAATCTTTGAGATGAGAATGACTATGGTGATTATTTAAATTAAACAATGCTTAACATACTCATAACTAATATAAGTAACCTATTTTATTACACTAAAGTTAAAATTTTCTAAAAAACTTTCTAAGTTTAATAATGTCAGACACAAGCTAAAATTATAATTTTTCCGGTAGATATTTTAGAAAATATATGAGCCTTTAAAATAATGAATTATAACCTCACATTTCGTAAGAGTGGGCGGGATTTAGAGCAGAAATATTATAAATTTGGAATTTAAGGACCCTTAGTCAAATTAGAGGGTGCACTTAAGAATATTACGCAAAGGTGGTCTTAAGCTCTTCACCAGTTCATCCAAGGATTTGATTAGAATTTATTTGTGTCAAAAAACTTGGCTGACTCTCGTTATAAATTTCTGTACCATTTTTATCCCTAATCGAATACTATAAATATAACTAAATCGTATTACTTTTCCATTTTTGTGCTCATTTTTTATTTAATTTTACTAGCGAAGTCCAAAAATTTAAATTTAACTCTTTCCATATTCCTTTAACTACTGTTATGTTAATTTACTTGGGATATTTCAACTAAGACAGTTAAATTGTCTTATCTACAGCGGCAAAGCATATCTAAGAATAAATTTCGTAAATTATTCATGAAGAAAGTTTTAACGGCGACATGATTTTAAAACCGGCATTTGTAAGCCGTACTACGCTTTCTATAACTGTTTACACTCTGACGATATTATGTGGAAGCCTTTACGAATACGATAATCATATTCAATCGTTTATTTTTTGTGTCTTTTTACAGACAATCAATTTATTGAATGGTAGCAATCACAAGGTAAGGCTTCTTTTTGTGTCTAATTTTATTTATAGGTATTTAATCTTCTAAATTGTAGAATGTAAAAAAGTGTAGAAAATAATCATTTTATTTACCAATATTTCTTGCATACTGGTTTGTTTCATTTGAAACCAATGGGTTTTAAGAAATAAGAATTACAAGAAGTTATTAACTGTACCTATTTATTAGTGAGTTTATACAAAAACATGACGGTCACTCATATGTCTCTGAATCAAGGGCAAATTAAATTATCTGTCTGTTCGTATTGTAAGGCGCTTAGTTCGAATATTACACATTCAACACGAACTTTGCCTTAGCTTCGGATTGTTCCGTGCTTCTGGTAAAATAAGAAACTAAACAGCAGAGCCGGAATCATCGTTTGCTTTGGAACACTTTCCTGCAAACGTTTCAATGAGCTTACATCGCGAACAAGCCGGCAGTTAGTTTTGCCTCTAACTAACAGAACATTAAACTAAATGAATGTACAACATTACCACAGCGTACCCTTGTTGTTTTGCTTTCGGTTTTTCTGTTCGTTAGATTTGTTAGACTTAATTTCTGCAAGCTGTTTAGGGTTTGTAAACTTTGTAATTATTGTTTTTATTTTAATCTCAATTTTATTCGTTTATGACCATCCCAAACCTTCTTCTTATTTCAAAAGCCTATTACTTAACAAATTGTTGTTAGGTACAATTATATTTGTTAAGGTGCTTACATTCATAATTATGATAAGCAATCATATAAATTCTTATATTTACACTTCATTACATAATATGACGTTAAGTTGCGCACACGCGTATCTAAATATATCACTAATAACTGGCTTCCTTATTAATGAAAAGTAATTTCTTCTATATGACCATATAGCGGGAAATATTATAGGTATAAATAGTATAACCAACAAGTGCGTACATAAGGTCACTAGTGCTAATTGCTATCTCAGTCATGTCTAAATGATTAATTGTTTGAAGCGTGATTTACAGGTAGGCTATTGTGATTTAAATGCAAATCCGCTTATGTGACAAGCGAGCCTATTGGCGCGGCTCCCGGCGTCAATAGGAGTCTAATTCGTGCAATGCAATCAAATTTCTATTAATTACCATGGCCTAATTACCTACATCGCATCGTGATATATAAACTAGCTAGAGCTATGATATATTCTATTCATTTCAATTTTCTTTGGAATTTTGAACTAGAAAAAAATAAAGAACATTTTTTTCATAACTCCTTTCATTTTAATAGGTACTCGCCAGGTCTTAATAAGAAACAGAGACATTGATCTTAATATATGATAGTGAAATTAAAATGTATATAGACAACAAAAAGTAAGTTAATTAAGTAACGGATTGTATAAACACACATTATTCAGTTAATACTAGGAATATCACAAATAACGATGACGCTCGGAACGCGTCTGAAGATTCATTGTGGCTAACCGCAACACGGTGCTACATGCCAACGACAGTAGTATGTCTATTATAGCGAAATACGTATTATATAGTATACAGTACCTTTGATGAAATACAGCAGATACCGATGGAGGCTAGTAATAATCTGTTCCTGACCGAATTCTGTCACAGCTAATATTATAAGGTAATATCACGGTAACCGTCATCTAAAATCTAAAAGTTGTAGATCTTAAGTTGGTATAGTTATATAAATTATGCTAGTTCTAAACATGAAAGATAAGTACGGATAACAAAAAATGCAATCAAGATGTTTTGTAATGTTAAAAGTATTTATATACTTACTTCTGTAGTCATCTGTATGAGTGTATTATTCAGCTGTAGTTCTTAAAACAACAATAGTTAAATAATATCAAATAATTTATACGCTATTGTATTGGAATACAAGCAGTAATTTATGATTTAAACCGTGCATTTACAAGAAGGTAAAACAGACCGTACAATCCACTCATTCGCAACGATTCCGCGAAATGAAGTATCGTGGAAATATAATTTCAAATATTGACCTTTTGATTGCAGAACGCGCTGGAAATAGTGATCGCAAGAAGCTAGAAAAGCTGTATAGGAAACAGGCGATTGAATTTGAAACAAAGCTAACGAACCGTTGAATCATGTAAACAGGGGCAAGACGACCGTCTTGTTTACCTAAAGAGCCTTTGCTTCATTAGGATCCAATTTACTGACAACAAATTAATCCCCTTTCGGTTGTATTGTACTTATCTGTACAGAAGTGATTCAACTGCGATTGGATCTTTCGGCGGAACTTGATACCTTTTTATACTCCGCTTGGAACACTTTCAAATTTATCGATAATTATTGCCAATCGGTTTTAAGATTTAGAGCCTAGCATTATTTAAGTATTTGTAATTTAGGTTTTAGGACGTCCGTTCTTTTCATTTTGAATATTTGAAAAATTGGCTTTCTTTTTCCACCAACAATTTCCTTTTTTATACTAAAATGAGCGTATTTTATTGTGTAAGAATCAAAATATAATGTTTATTTAAAAACTTTAAAATATATACTGCATACGAAAAGACCATCTGAAAAGCTACAAGAATGGCGTTTAAAACAACAAAAGCGAAGGCTTAATTAATGAGTCAACATGAATTAATTTATAATTCAAAACTAACCTTCCTTCGTATTGAGTACAAAGCTCATAAAGGAGTCTTTGAATAAGCTGTACCAAAAGCAAACAGCTAAAGAGACAACAATACCTTAAAGACGGAAAACTTTCCTATTATAGATTTGAATAAATAGCTCCATTTTGTATTGAGAAGGTAAAGTGCCGAATTGGAATTCAAGTCATAATTCTTCTATTATTCACCTCTTCTTTATCGTTGTTAAAAAGCCAAAACTTGGAAATTTAAGTCGAAAGTTAAGCTTGTTAATACATATGGATTTTTATACTTCTTGTCTAGCGCATTATTGACATCATAAAAAATATTCTTGAATGTTTTCTCATAAAATAAAAGAGACCTAATTGTTAAAAGGTAGATAAAAAAATTCATTGAACTCTTAATGATCGTTTAATCATAGAAAACTTAAAGAGGGATCCGTCAACAGCAATGTCAACAATCTAGCGCTCGTGAATCGCAGAATCTAATTGCTTGTCGAAATTTGCAAATTAATTTAAAATACGTGAGCGTCGAGTGAAACAGACTTGTTTGTAGTACCTGCAATAAATTGCAATTAGGAAAGCTGCTGTTGTGTCTTGTTATCGAGTTAGCAGCCTTCGAGCCTTTCGTAAGCACTTCGATGTAACTGATGTATTATATATGTTTATACTCAAATACATATTATTTTTTCTTCTTGTTGTATTGTATAAAATTTTGGATCGCAATGTATATTATAAACTGATTCATTTTTTTTACATATTTGGCATTCGTAAAAAGACATGAAATTCGTTTTCTAAATTATTATTTATTATTTACTTGCACTTCAACTGTTATCCTGGTATTAATTGTTTATTACCTATAACATGATTTCCTGAAAGCTAATGAAACAATTATTTTCATTTAAATTGTTATCCTTATCAAATTAACATTGTTATTCTATTGATATTTCTTTACACAAAATTATTTTTGCATCTTCCATTTTCGTTCTAAGATCCAAAAACATTTACAGTTAAAATAAACGCCGAATATTTCGTCGTAAATCTGTCAGCAAAACAATTCGTACCCTTTCACGAGCAATAAAATGCTACCATGAACAAGACTTCGAAAAAAGTATCATAAATATAAGATTCATTTATATTCTTTCAGTCACGACCCTTTGCAACTAGAGCAATGGGAGGAAATTTAATACAAAACTCTTTAACGGTGGCCAGCTCGCTACACATTCTTGTAACGGATTTATTTTTAACATTCATTTGTGCCCCAAAAGACCAAACTTTAAATTAAAATTCATTGAGAACTCAAGTTCAGTATTGAGTCATCGAATGTTTCTGGCTCTTTACTTCCATCGATTTTCCAGTTCTTTGATCTATTCTAATTTGGAAAGCTCTCGGCTCTTGCCTGCGTTACACCGACCAAATAAATCTATAGGGATTGATGAATAAATTCCCTATTTATAGAAGGGGTCTTTCATTATTGAATTTTGAGATATTGCAATAATCAGGTTACACTTATTAAATTGTTTAAGTTTCTATATTTTAAGTACATATGAGTACGTAATTTTTTGAAGATAGAATATAAAGTTTGAGATTTGCGTATCACGCGTGTTGCCTATTTAATAAAAGATCAAATCTGCACCATATTGCAGCTGATTGTACGGCTCACAAAGAGAATCCGCATGTCACGGCTGTCAGGTGCGCCGAGCAGATTCATACGATAGCCCCTGCTCATTGTCTGCCATGTACGTGCATAATTGACAGAGGCTTAAGCCGACCGCAAGCCCAAGAGATTCCATCTACTTCATTATTAGATAACCCAGTGTAACCAATATGATGCAATAAATATCTTGAATAGATTATCACACATGCATTTTAATTGAGCAGTGGCAAAATTAGTCACACTATTAACAACAACAGAAAAATTAATCTGCTGTGACGTGATTTGTTTTTTTAATGACTATGTCCGAATGGATATCAAAATTACGTCAAAGCCTGCGGCTTCTGATTAAGCAATGGCGGTAACGTATGACGTCACTTCACATCAGCACTTGCTTTTTTGCGTTTTAATTTTTGTATGAATTGTTCGTTTTGATATGAATTTTATTACATTTCTTAGAGTGTATTGGTTGGTACTTATATAATTGAGGACTTCTAAATCATAAAATTGTTTTTACCGCTCTATATATATTTTAAAAGATCTTTTTAATAACACTCTGGGATAGACAGAAGAAAAGATCATCCTTAAGCTATAAAAAAAATAAAAATAGCACTTCATCGTTATGCAAACGAAATATCGTCAACTTTAAAACCCTAAAAACATAGATATAAAACTGCATATTTTTACATTAGTTTAACTAATATATATTTAAAAATTTACATCGCAAATCTTCCTAATAAAATATTTTAAAAAGTTTCACGTTGTAAGCACTTTTGTGATTTATAAAACTGTTCGTAGCTCTTGCTATTAGCACTTGACTAAAAACTTTGAGACATGAATAGTTAGATATTTACTAGCTTATTCAGTTTTATTTCGCTTCAGCGACCATTTTCCCTCGACCTAGTCAGCATTTTCAAATTTCATGCGACTATAAAATGCCAACATTTGTAAATTTTGTCTTTTTTTTGATTCTCTAAAAGTGAAAATAATAACGTAAATAAAACCATCTGATTTGATGGACTTCAAGAAGTCCCCATCCTATCGCTATCGATCAAGGCGTAAATGCGACAGGATTTCATTACAATACAAGAAGAATAAAAAAAAGTGCTAAAAAGTAAGAGTTCCAGGCCATTTCAACTATTTTTATTGAATTCTTCGTCGTCAAACTTCGTCTTTGAAACGATTACGAAAGTTAATATATTTTTAATAAGATTTTGACGAGCATTCCTGAAACGATATCATGTATATTTAAGTGCTTTTTAATTATAATATTTTTCTATAAAATACTTTTATATTTATGAAACTTAATCTCATAAAGACAAATTTTCAAACAGTTACAAGGTGCCAACGTTGGCAGAAACAGGACATTACCATAAGGGTCCTAAGAGCTATTGAAAATATTATGATGGTCTTGACCGTAACTCGATGTGGTTAATGCCGTTATAACCTTTATTTCAGGCGAATTATGTACTGTTGACCAAAAAACGTTATTATCATTATGATAATGCTATCTTACTTGACTATAGAATTTTTATTTCATACTTGTATATATATTTTTTAACTTATCGATAATTAATTAACGTTTATTGGTCGTATTTTTACTCCACATCAGGTGCAGTAAAACTGCATGCTGATCCCAACTGAGTTAACCGTTAAACACACGGCACACCTTTAATGCTGTAATGAAAATATAAACTAAAAGGATGCACTTTGCAACAAGGTGTTAGGAGCTGTTTTAAACTTACAGCCCTAAAGCGCATCTTTGAGTTGAAGCAAAAAGGCGACGGAGTTTAAAAACAGGAAGCCAACAGTTCAGAGAAGTTAAGTGGAAAGTTAGCGGTCTCAGTTTTATTTTTATTTATGAACAGTTTGGTCGAGCACTGATGTAAGTAATGTTCTCTTTAGCACTTAAACTTGGCACACGCAGCGAACTTTACGTGCTTAGATAATTTAGAAGTACAGAAATCAATCGCGACAATGAATGCAAATTGAAAATAAACGAACGTTTTATGGTATCTTTAAAGTTTGAATGGCTGTTAAAAGTATGGCGAACACGTTTTATCGGATAGCGCGAAAAGAATGATAATGGGGGCTCATAAAGAAGTGAGGGGCGATAGATTCCGCAAGTTACCAACTTTTCGGTGAACGGACCGTCATTACTCGCAATCGTACTGGGGCTTGTTGTCCGCAGCCCTAATGCTGCGCTTACGTTTGCCAACTTTTATTATTAACGCTGTTTTGATTCAGATTTGGTTATACTTTCGTTAGATGTAAGTGGGATTATGTTTAGAATATGTATACTCCTATGCTAGGAGACGTAACACCTTGCTTGTATATATTATTTCCTATTAGATACAAGGTAATAAATATCTATAAGGAACGCAACGTCACACTTCAAAATGTTTTCAAAATATGCATACTAATAGAAGTCATTAAATATCATTTTAATATACCCATACTGTTACTTAATGTTAAACTGTTGATAGAAAAAATATACTTTATACAAACAAAAATTACCTTAAAACACATACGACATTGCTGAATTTTATTGCCTTTCGTGTTGTTTTTACAATGCAAAGAGCCGTAGGTCCGCTTTGATTCTGTGAACGTATTAGCATTGGATTTGAATAGAACAAACAAAGGGATTGCTCAAGACAGTATGCTTTCGTAGGCGATTGTAAATTCAGTATCGTAAAAATCCAAGCTCCGGAATACTATCAAAGTATTATCTTTTCGGATTTGTTTCCAACCAAGCGTACCGAGTTCAACATTTTTTAACATACATGTTTTGTAAGTAAGTGAATAACAATGTGACTAAAAATATTTAAAAATGGCGAGATTTGTAAGAAAACGGGAATATACTTCGAACTGTAGCATTGAGCCAGTGAAAAGCCATTATTAATCATAAATATATAAATATTGTGATAAGAAGATAAAACACCATGATATCCTAAAAGGATTTTTTTTATAAAAAAAGTTTATCTATAGAACTATTTGGAAATCGTAACTCCGTTTTGAAACGAGCTTTTTGTGTAAAATAATAAAAATGTATAGGATCGTATTACGTATACAAATGTTCAAATAAAAGTAAAACTCGCAAATCCGCAGAAAACGACAAATATAGTAGGCAAAACCGAAGTCAAGCTCCCTATGTGTATTGATAAATCCTACAATCGTTTTGGCTTTGCGAAATACACTCCGCAGATGCAGCGTCCTTGTATAACATTCCCTTTTAGAAGATTACTGTTTTGTTGCCGTTTACATCGTGATTATAGGCACAGATAGAACGAGCCGAGTTTTCGATGCTGAAAATTGTGTCATCGAAACGTTTCAATCAAAAGAGTTAACTCCACAAAGAGAAGTTATTGAACTTAATATACTCTGATTAAAAAGATACATGGGTACGCTATAAAACAATTTTTTTTTTATTTAAATCATTACTTAAATTATTTATTGAGGAAGTATTAGCATCTAATAATGTATTTTTACATCATGTTTGCCTCGTTTAATTGAAACATCGATCGAATTAAGTTTTGGATAAAATTTCAATTTAATCGCGGCATTTTTCCTCGAATGTAATTACTTTCGCAATAAAGTTGGTAATTGAGAGATCGAAGTCACGTTCTCCATCCGGTAAGGACATAAAGCTTCCTAATGTCGAGTGAACTGTCCAACTCCAACCATTTGCCGCACAAACTTTTCTTATACACCTACACTCATTTACAAAAGAGGTAATAATTAACCCTTGATTTTCATTACTTTTTTAAATTATATTTGTAGTTTACATTTGTAGTTTTCTGGGGTCTGGGTGTTGCTATGTATTGTGTGTATGTATTTACAAAAGAAAAATATGTTTATGTAATTTATTCCGCTATCTTGTTCCCATAACACAAGCTTCTGCTTAGCTTGGAACTAGATGGCGCTGTGTATAAATGTCCTGAAAATATTTAATAATTTAATTTAATTTAATAATTTAAAATGTTTAAATTGTCAACAATGAAAATAATTCGGTTTATTTAATGCGTTTAAAATTTAAAATGATAATGAAGAAAACGTTCGTTAATTAAAATATAGTAAAAACAACTATATACCCGTTGATATAGCTGATAACAATCTACCTTCAACTTAAAACATTTTTTCTTAGCGCCAAAGAGAACGTGATTTGCAAGTTACATAAAATTAAATTGAAGAAATGTGTATACTGGCTGTTACATCACAGATTTACGGCATTGTTGAGATTGGCAGCGGCTGAATTCAGGACACGTCGCGTCACTTCCAAGTATCAAATTTACATTGAATGCATATTTGTGGCTGCAAAGGTAAGCCTTCCCAGCATTCGTAATGCCAGACATTTCAAGACAATCCGACGTGAATGTTATTAAGTCTGTAATGTCTAATGTAGAAGGCTAAATACAGCTCACAAATGTGTCAGCTCCTGTTGTTGTTTTGTTGTACGAGTTAATAATTATTAATGTATATTTTATAAATTTATATGTCCAGTATGACACTAGACTACAAAAGTTACTTGACGCACAACATTACAATTTATCTTAAAGCTATAAGATTCTATAAGAAATATAAGAAAACAAAATAATCTTGCCATTAGAAATTTACAATCGTATATTCGTATTAAGATGTTCTATAAAGTGAAATGTTTTTATACTTATACTGTACGTAGTTGTTTTATGACGGTATTCAAACAATAAAAAATAAACTTTGTCTAAATAACAGTGTGTTAAATATATTACAAATTTATATTTAAAAGGTGTAATTTACAAATAAGACAGAAAATATTTTAATTTACTTAATACATATTTAATTTTATGACGCGTGTGTGATATTTATTATACAAGAAACACGTGACAGTTGCCAGGAAAGCAGTGTTAATGGAGTTAGTAATTTGCATAAACACATTTGCTCAGATTTTGACACTCTCACTATGCTTGTCATATCAAATCTGCTACGGCACTGAAGCTGGCTTGCTTTATTTTATTCATATTGCATAAGCCCAGAGTATTTTCTTTAATTACTTTTCTTTAAGAAAACAACATTCACAAAACTTATTAATATTTTTCAAATTAAAGAAACACGCTTGTAGATGTTATGTTTACAAAATAAACAAATTAAAAGTACTCCATAGTTATTCCACAGAGAAACTTCATTAGAAAAGTTGGTTACTCTCAAAGCCTAAGCCGTCGTCGGTATTAATAAAGTTTTGTTAGCGAGCCGGTGGAAAAGAGACGTGTTAATTATCTCAATTAAGTAACCATAGCTTGTCTGTCACAAATCGTCGAAATTCTAGCTGTAAAAGTTATGATTATTAACTTCTAAAAAGTCAGTAATTTAAAGTATTATCAGTATAATACTTTATTAAAATTAAATAAACGAAAACACTAAGATTTAATAATTGTTAATTAATCTTGGTTCCGATGTTTTAGTTTTAATGCTTTTGTTACGCTCTGTATATAGCGGGCCTAAACCCAGGTGATAAATTTAAAAGTTAATGCGTTCTCGCTAAAAATGAAGTAATTTGTTACGTCGACAAGAGGAGATGAAAAACATTACTTTAGTAGACGCGTTTATTAAGTTACGTATTTATCAAGCGACCTGGTGAAAATTGTACGCGTACAAATAAATACAAAATGTCAAATTATCGACGATAATTTATCAAGTGCTACGTTGTAAATTGTTTAGTATTTTGATTTAAAATCGTAATATTTGCCTCTATAATATTGTAAATGATATGTGATAATAAAACATATCCTTTACGATATTATGTTCTTATTATTATTATTCTAGGTAAATAAACTTATGCTGCAAGAACTCATCTTGTTGTTTCCTTAAGTCTTAAGATTATTCTTATATTAATTAACATAAATGCATCTTGCGGTTTAGTAACAAATAGCTCATTTGTATAATTGCGGCTAATTATTACGTACTTGTTTACACTATGTTATTATTTATTTTAATCTATATTTCTGAATCAAAATTCGAATCTTCCTCCACATGTAACGGTAGAACTGACGACATACGTCTCAATAAAAACGGTTAAAGTATCAATTTCACGGAACATGTTGATACAACGAGCGCACGGCGACCTTACACAATTAACTTTATCGCTATTTTTATTGGAGGAAAGAAAACGATCTAATTTAGTTATAACGTCGCTTGAGTCACCTGAGCCGAGGCGCTGTTCCCAGCACCCGGTGCACTGATGACTGTAATCAAAGAAAACACGCTAATTAACTTCGTGCCGCCCCGAAATACTTCTTGCGCCGGCTCAGATATTTTATGACGTTTACTTTAACGACGGAGACACTTAAACTCTTATAAATTTGTTATTTTTTATGAAATTTATTATATAATTTGAATGGAAGTTTATCGAAATATAGTTTTGTATGAATGCGCTACGAACTTTTACGTTAAGTCAACTTAACTATAATAAGCTAGTTGCAGCTTTGATATAGAAAGTGATGTATACTGATTCAATAGTTTTTCCGTAAAAGAGTAACAAATAGCCATAAATCCATTCATATGTGCAAACTTTCGCAATTATGTTATTCGTAAGTATTAAAAAAAAACTTACCCATTAATTTCGATTCAATCGATCCAAAATATATAAATTGTTTTATTATTATATAGAATTAAATGGTTCTCCGGGGAAAATGTTGTATACATTAAGGCGCTGCAGTCCCCGTCAGGTGTTTGCTCTCAAATCAGTCGTTTAAATAAAACTGTTTCGTTTTTTCCGTCTGAAAATTCAATTCTCTTCGCTTCTGGAAATACGTTTAGTGATGTTTACTTTTCTGTTCAGCCTGCTCTTTAGTAATGGTTGTCTTCTGAGCGTGTCAATAATTAAAGATTTTAAGCAAGAAACAATTATTAAGAAATTTATTTCCTTGTAACGAACTTATTAGACCATGTAACTTGTATGTTTATTGCTAAATCGAATTACGCCTTTTGTTAAAAATATATACATTAAATACAGTATACAACATCGTATTTACCTACGGAAATAAATATGAGTAAAAATTATGCCCGTTTTACGTTAAATATAACGTTTGTAAAATCAAGTCTTCACAAATAAATTGTGATCAGCAAACAAAGCTATTGATAGTTTTATGAACTCGATTTCCGCAAGCTTATTTTCTTCGGGCAATCATAAACTCGACCGGAGGATCTCTTCGCAGAAACTGTCGTATTTCCTCATAAGGGAGGAGAAAGAACCGTCATAACTCACAGTTACTGTACTCCCTCGGGAGTTGTAAAGATGCCCTTAACACTAGTCTTCATTTTCTAGTGACTGCGATGTGATGACACCACGATTTGCTATGTATAATACGAATTTGTAATCTTTTGAAAGACTCACAATCGATATTTTCTGAACAATGGTGTTCCAAGCCTACGTTCGCAGGATATTTGTTGAAAATGAGTGAATGTAGCACACGCTGTGCACTCAATTGATTTATTTGAATGAGGTGGAACTGAATATACCGGATATATAAAACGTATATTGCTGCATTATTATTAAAAATTGCAACTTTATTAGCGTTGAATTTATTAAAAGAAGCTTTTAAAAAGAAAATTTTGTTTTACATTTTAATTATCTAGTGTATACACTTCAAGTATATCTTTATAAATAAATAAATATTCAATATGTTGTACTAACTAACTACTACTGTATCATGTATATGATATTGACACATCAAAATGTTTTCGGAAGACTTCACTTTTTATTGATAGAATGTATGTACCTACTAATTCCAATATATATTTCTCAAACACCCTTTCCGATACTATGATGTGGGTATCTAATATTCCCTTTCTCCATTCGATAGTATCCAGCAGCTGGTGTGTTTCCCACGTCTACCCTCTAAAGGTTATTAGGCTCGCTTTCACGCTTTTTATTGCCTAAACGTAGTTTGAACTCAATTATTTTTATGGCCTAGCAAATTACTATTTTGTTGCTGTATCATGGTTATTAAGAAAACATATTTTCTAACGTTAATTTGAAATTAGTGCGTACTGTAATTTCGATTATTCCAAAAGAAACTTAGAATAGATTTTAAAGTTCCATTTAATACGAGTTAAAAAGAATATTTTAAACAACATCAATGTCCTTTAACAAAACAAATTAATGGCATATAAGTTCGCAAACTGTCGTGGACAACACAAAGGAGTCAAAGGTAGGCTTTAAAAATATTTTCGCGTCGCCCTTTGAAATTCACCTCTTTTAGTGTTACAACAATCATGTGCACGCTCTACAAGCGCTTTGGTCATGTTAATTTTTTGAAGTATACTTTCGACAGGTTATTTTGTAAAAAATACTTGGACTATCTATGAACCTACATTTCTCCAGCATAACCGAGAAGTTATTTGTATAAATAATTTTAGAGTTCGCTTCATACTTTTATGTATTTTTTAATATAAAATCTTCTTTTAGATAGTGAAGTGACCTTAGACTAGCGTAATATAAATAAAACTCAGAGTAAGTACCAACGTAGATTGTAGTAGTGAACACAAAGAGCTAATCAGTAATATCTTCGTCTGCTATACGATATGTTTGCAAACACTTCGCTCACGGCTCGATTGGGACCAAAAGGTTTAATGCACTCTGAGCAGGAGCAAATCACAGTGACCAGATCGGCACGTACGAGATACGGGCTCTTACATTTCCTGCTTAAAATATATTTCCAATATTCTAATGCGGTACACGCCAAAACGGAAAATATTCGCATTTGGTTTCATTTATTAAATTAATATACTTATAAAAATAAAATATAATTTAGTACAAAATAAATAAAGCATATTACATCAGAAAATTATTTTGCTAATAATAATAAAATAAACAAAAATCTTACTCACTCACTCTACTAACGATCAATACCTACCACTGCAAATACAATTTACTTTCTAGCGATAACGTTAATATTCTATTCGCTAAACAGATTTTTAATAACTCAATTGGACTTATCTATTAGTCCCAATCGCCTTCCCAATATAATATTGAATGACAAACTATTGAGAGGATTACACTCGTCAGCATAATGCTGTCGAACAAAGCAATTACCGAGAGCGTATTGGCTTCAATACAGAGTCCTGGTGTAAGCTGGACCACGATCTAATATTCATCATCGGTAGACGTGCCTGTCTACATGGTAAAGCATAATGCGTAATTAGATACGGCAAATGTTCCCAAGGCCCGTGCTAGCCGACCGCATGCATTATGCACGAATCTAAATTGAATGTGCAGTTAGTTGCGTGGATGATACTATAAATTAAATATTTAAGGCCCGCAATCCATATGCACTTTAATTAGCACTTATCAATTCTATATGTCTATATAATTTATACCGTTATATATAAGAATCAATATCGCTGGTAGCTGTAACACAGTCTTTAACTAAAACAGGTACCATCGAACCTAACTGATATTAATCGAAACCTTTGTTCCTATTATTATAAAGTGAATAAATTATTAAATTATTAATATCATTTTAATAAATGCAACTCAAAGCCTGTCTTCCCGTTTCACTATTACGGAGTACAGCTACAATATCAATAGCTATACTTGGATGGCCCATATCGGAATCACTTTAATAGGGTCTAAAAATTCAATAATATGTAAATGTCCCTTACGTTGCCTAAGAGCAAACTTTAAAAGGAACTTCTTGACGAAGCAAATTGACTGAAGAGCCAGCTTTGACAACGTTGTAAGCTTTTGGATTTTCCTATATCAGTTTTGCCATCCTGTACATGAAGTATTTAAATTATTTTCAATAAAGATGTTTGCTTTCACAAACATATTACCTTCGATGCATGCTGATATATTTTGCTTTAATATACGGCTCGTAAACTAATGTATAGCTTATAGTAAGTAATTAATAAGTTTACTTCAATGACCATTCAGTGTGGCAAATATAAAAGATATTCCGAATATAGACTAATTCATAATAAAAGACAGTGTAAAAGAATCTGATAACATTTATTTGTATTATTCTCTTAATAGACGTAAAAGAAAAAGTATCCCAATGATGGGTCGATTCGATACCAGTAGGTACATGTATGCCTCCAATCCCTGCGATTTCTTGTCATTTTTCTCGAAGGAATGAGAATAGAGAATAATGGTATAAAAGTAACAGGCTTAACTGATAGAATGGACGGCTGGGATTATTGCGCATCCACGCTCGAGATTACACCTCGGGCTACATTTAAGTGTGAGTTATGATCGCCTTACTCCTGTTCAATCTCGTTGGCTTCTATGAGAAAATAGTATTGCTGCGACGCCACTGGACTGCTAACGGTGTGTTAAGCATGATTCAGAAACGTATCCATGCAATGTTACCAAACAATTTCTTGTTTAACGAATAGGTATATCGAACGCAGGACAGTATCCATAATTATAGGAAAACTACAACATTAATAGTAGAAACAAATATAAAGAAAATAAAAATAGACATATCAACAAGATGTTTTTAAGAGGATGTTAATATAGCTATTTAAATTTATTTTTACCATACCTGATCGGTATTTAATTAGTTTACAATTTGTTTGTGGGCAATTTTATATGAACCACACAATCCTTAATCAAAACCTACTTAAGCTTTTCTATCATCTAGACATCACTGAATTTAATTCGATTACAATAGAAGAACTATTTCAATGGCAATAGTTTCCAAATTTGCTTTCTCCCTTCACCTTAGTAATACAGTTTAATGCGACGCCTGAAGCGATGCTCATTTTATTATGCTAACGGGCTAGCGCGTTCGCTGTAATATTTCGAGTACGTCATTGGTGACATGTTGCATATTTAAACAAAAGCATCACGCTAGGGATCTGTGAACATTGTTTTACCACTAAGCGATATATAACTCTTGCATGAACCAATTATTATAATTGAGCACGCATATGGTTTTTTGTTTAACGAAATAACATAAATTATAATAAGAAAACAAATTAAATAACAAAAATGAGATAAGTTGATCGTTAAATTCATATCGTGGGAAATGTTTGATTCAAAAAAAGGGACATCATTGACAAAAAATCGTCCCAAGATCTATCCGTGAAAGGTTGTTTTTGACAGTCGGGACACATCGCGACCTGAACGATTTACATATTACGTGACACTTTTGTAAAGCCCGCCATTGACTCCGGCGCGATAGACTGAGACATCGAAGACGATATTGTTCCTCAAATGTTGCATCGAGAAAGCCCTTCGAGGGTGAATTGTTTTTTCCATCAACCCTACTGAAAATTCTATTAGCGATCGCGTATCCCAACGACATACCCGTGTCGACTTTATTATCTCGACGTAAACAAATCAGACGTTTCACAAGCACGGTATTCGCTTTGCAAATTTAATTAAAACATATTTGCTTAGAGACATATTGATAATAAAGTTATGAGACATACTACACTAAACATGTGCTGTATTAAATTATTTGACACAAAATAACGAGAATATTTTGATATTGCAAAATTTACATCTCAGAAGTTCCTTGTAACCGGAGAGTGATAACATCGCTACAAAATATCGCCTTTGATAATATTATAATTAAATTATTGGTACGCAGAAACTTACGATAAACGCTTTCACGGTTTATATCGTTACTATCATGTGTTTGTTTTTTCCATTTTTAGTATATTACTTGTAAGTAATTTATAGAAAAAATTAAACTTTTTATCACAAAAAATTTAAGTTTGAACAAATGTTCTATTCCAGCACTAGTTTATTATTATATATTATTAAGTATTAATTAAGTCACTTACATGTGCAGCTTCATTCTCAAATATATTTTGTACTGAGTTCATTTATTGTTAATACTTATCATTATAGTTTGAAACTAAATATTAATGGTATATCCTCATTAAAGTGGTATTCAGTTTGTATCAACAAGTCCTCGTTATTCCTAGCTCAACTTCAAACAATTTATAACTCATAGTTTCCTAGCAACAGCAAAAGGTTTCCTAGCAACGCCTAAACACTAGAAAACACATCGTATGAGCTCTATACATCTATTATATCTACTATTCCCAAAACGTTTTAAAGTCCATAATAATGATGTTTAGGTAATTTAGTCTGTTGGTTATAACTTTCTTTCTCATTATATGTAGAACGATTTGTAAGCAATCTAGGCGCCATAATATAAGTGTACGAAAACTAAAATAATGATTATAAGAATAATCTAATAAGACTTAATTCTCAAAAAATAACGATTAGAGAATAAAAATGAGTCAATACATAAACTGTCCCATAACAACAAAGTTCTTTAATTGAGGGCAATACACAAAACTTTCTAAGTATAGTAGCTACTTTAATTGAATCCAATTCAAAACCGAACTCAGCTCAAATTGGCTAAGAAAAAGTACCAAAGCTAAAGCGAGTGTATTACGAAGCTCTCGAATGCATTTCAACTGCATTTGCTTAAAACTTGTAAATATTAACGGAAAACTCTAGCCAATTAAGCAAGCGGCTGTATTGCTTCGAAGTTTCGAGAGACTTGCTTGTGCTGCTTGTTCCGTGAATAGGATTGAGCTTAGTGCCTTTTGATTTAAATGAGCAATTCACTCTAGAACATGCACATTATAATATTTATTATGCTTACGACAAATCATTACGGATAACTCTCTTTAAAAATTTACAAAGCTCTCTCCTCGATAGTCTTTATACAATGAAATGTATGTTTTCATTTGGTCCTCATAAAAGGAATAAAACAATTACCGGAGTCGAATTAAAATGCAGAGTTTGTAAACAAAACAAGCGTCGAGTTTACGCGACACAGTACCTGCCGGGGAACAGATGACTACACCATTTGTTGTCGGAGGGATGTTCTAGGCATAACGGCCGTGTTTAATTGAGCTATTTGTGTTAGTCCGCCGCGCCGTGACATGCCCGCAAACTTTATACCCGCTATTGTTTACCCGCGCAAAACATCCTTATTGACCATTTTTATAGGTGACATGTGGCTTAATTCTATTCAATCAAGTACTTCTCATCAAATTGAATATTAAAATTTTCTTAACTATGGATGCTTAAAGGATTAAGTATCGTAATAATACATCTTTATTTATACAAATAGTTATCATATTTTAATAAGCCTTTAAATTAATATTTTATTACGATAACTGTCTTGCTTTTTCAAAATTACCAACTGGTAAACTGAAGGTTAATGTAAAAACATTAAGCTTTATATATTAGCGAATATTTATATTATGTTCGTGACTGATATATTAACACAATAAAAACAAAATAATAATTATTATTCTTCATAATATTTATTTTTTTACTTTAGGTATGTGCTCTTAAAGGTCAACCTGACATTAAGTAAAATACACAACTATAAAGAATAATGTTAACACTAGTTGAGTTTACAAATCTGGACATTAATATTCATTTCATCCTCGGGAAATGTACAAAAAAAACATTTGCATCGAAATCTAGACAGCAATTTATTAAGGAACACTATAATTTACCCGGATTACCAAGGCAAGCAGGTAGAAAGTAAATTTCTGAGCGAAAAAGTAAAATTTGTTTTGTGTTGCTTCCACTAGAGCTCCCTCGGGCGCCACATAATTCGAGAGCTTAACAAACGGGCGGGATAACGCATGGCTTTCCGGGAAATCATATATTCATATTAATATACAATGTATTTTTATTAGCCTTCTTAAATACTTTTCTTTTGTTGGTGAGAGAAAGGCGATTGCGTATATTAAATATTGTTTCTACTTGAGAACAAAATAATACGATAAGCTAATGATAGCTTTATTATATTTTGATGAAATTTATTATGATATATTAGTTACGTATTTTTGTATAAAGTAACCTCTTATAGATATAATAATAGGGTACCTAATATGGTTATCAATATTATAATGATCTCACTGTGTTTTTTTCTGTCCAATAATTGTATTTTAAAGCGACACGAGCACGTTAAAAATTAAAGTTCTTTTAGGAAAATCTGCGTTTATTTACTACTTGGTATAAACCTAAGAATTTGTGTGATTGAAGCAAGACGTCTGGGGCTGCTTGTTGGATGTTTCTGTGTACTGTCAGAAACTTCTCGTTCATTTAGTCTAAACTTCGATAGTTTTCCGCCTGATTTCGGATTGTTGCAAATTTAACGCGGAGTCAAAGCGAGCTGCTCCGATCGCAAAGGCACTAAATTAGATACCAGTTTGGAAACTGTTCACTGACTTAGAATTATTTATCAATAAAAATATCTTCGGGCCAACTTCAGTGTCTTATTAAATAATTCTAATTATTTTCATCTTTCTCTTTACCTTTACTAGAATGCATTTTTATTATATCTATGTACGAGTATAATCTTACTAAAATTATAAATGTGAAAGTTTGTGAGAATGTTATGTGTTTGTTTTGAATGTTTGTTATTTTTCACGCAAAAACGACTAGACGGATTTATTTGAAATTTGGTATGTAGATATTGGATTAACACCTAGGACAGACACACTTTGCACCCCGGTATTATTCTGGGAACGGGATCAACATGTGTGAAGTAAAGATGTGTGTTTCGTTTTTCTCTATTATTTTATTTATTTCATTTGATCTTAAGCTAACAGGTGTCACACCCAAAACACTTGCAAGATATTATATATTACTAGCTGTGTCCCGCGGTTTTACCCGCGTAGTTCCCGTTCCCGAGGCAATACCGGGATGTAAGCTATCTTTTAAGTTGGATCAAACTGCACATAGTGTGCAAATTTTATTATAATCGGTTAAGTGGTGTAGGAATCCATTGAGGACAAACATTGTGACACGAGATTTATATATATTAAGATATTACATTATTTGACACATATGTATTACCAACATTAAAACAACTTTTTATTTGCCGAAAATTTTATCTTACCATTTGCGTTACTGTGATTAATGGCTTCATTCGAGCTGTCGACGTGTAGAAAAGAATTGAACAATAAAATTAAGGTATTAATTATAATTAAATGAAGTTGGTAGGTTTAATTTTAAACACGGGTGTCTCTACGTCAGGTAGAATAAATGTGTTGTTTAGAGTGTGGCTGCGGTCGGCCGCCGGAAGGCGTTATCAATTTGTCGCAATGAATGAGATTGTCGCCGCTTGCTGCAATATTGTCCCTCTGTATTCACTTTATATTAACTATTTCAACTATTGACTAAAGTTTCAAATAAATATCATGTTAATTGAGTGTTTTACTGGCGTTATGCCTAAAATCTTACAAGAAAAGTATGTTAAATATTATGTCGTTTATAAGCGCTCCATAGCGTTCGACTAGATGGCGCTGTGTTTAAAAATAAGCATCCATAATATCATAATTGTTATTATAATTACTGAATAAATTTGCCATAAAAACACAGAATATATTTGTCATCATTATACGACTAGTTAAACTACTAGTGAATGCAATTTAGTCAAAATTCTGGCTTTAAACTTTGCTTATAAATTAAAGATTTCTTTCTAATACAACTAGTATTTACACACATGACAACGACGTAGAATCAAAAACATCAATTTGCTTATATTTGTACAAAATTATGTATATGCACTTATATTCAAGTATCTATGATAGGAGAGCATATATAGGATATTGAAATAAAACAAAGACCTATGTTCACGAATTGTCCTTAAATAATGGGTAATAATGTGGCATAAAGTTGGCAACACCAGTAATGGCTCACGTCTGCTTTAAAAAGAAACCGGTTACATCAATAATAGTTCCATAAGGAAAATTCGCCTTATTGTGCTGTGAATCGCCTTTACATCAACTTGTTTCAATTAAACCCCAGTAAAAACAATATTTTAAAATGCTTTTAAAGTTTAGTATCATTTTGTTTCTCGCCTGCACGTTATTTGCTGCAAATGTTGTAGGAAAAGATCACAAGCGAGGTACATGATAATTTTCTATTATATTACATAAAGTACGTTCAAACAACCCTAAGAGACCGACAAAGCGCATATTAGAATAAAGGGTTAGACGGAAAAGTCTGTAAGGCTGTATTTTTAATTCAAAACACATTATAACAAACTGTTTTATATGAATATGATTTTGTTTAGTGACAACGTTTCGATTTTGTTTTTATGTATGATCGAAACTGTGAAGTTTTATAATGTTATTTGATTGATTTAAGTTTCAACACAAAAGGGGGAAGCCGAGGAACAGAGTCCAGGTAATTACGGTGAATATGAAGAACATTATCGTAAAGTCAGACAATTGCCTTACTATTATGACGGCAAGTATTAAATATTTTACTAATCAGCCAATGTATTAACCACCGGTTACAAGGTATGATTTAACATTATTTGAAACTTCATATATTTCGCGGAACTTTAATATTATCGTGGTATGGTGAATGTAGTGTTTATATTATTAATAATAATAACCTTTTTTTGTGATCTATAAAGTGAAGGATCAAGGGTAGTCCTAAAACCTTAATATTTATGCATTTAATAATACTCCTCTATCCGGTACTAATATACTAACTATACTAATATGTAGGTTACTAATTTAAGATGCTTAAGATAAAGGTACATTTAAAATAAACATCTGTATCTTGTAATAAAAATAATATTACCTATATTAACTATTTTAATTTATACTAATACAGTCACTATTATCAGAAATAAATACAACAACTGAATATTTTTTTGTTCATTATTTTCAGAAAGCAACCAGAATAGTTACAGCCAATCCGGCCAATATTATGAGAATGGCCAACAGAATCCGTAAGTATCCATAAATAAAACTTTATATAAATACATAATATATTGAAAGCAACTATATTATCTCTTTTCTATCCAAAATCACAAACACATAATATAAAGAACAAAACTGGTTCTCAATACTAAGTGTAAAACAAATAAATCAGAACAAAGTAGGTATAAAGACATACTATACGGTAAATAAAGTATGACCTCATAAATACGAGTAAGTTAGACACCAATGCTCAATTGAACTAGTCGTCTATTTCATTTCTTTGGCTGAAAACGTAAAAGATGGTGTCTTGCTTGTTATATCTATTTGCATATATTACTCTATTTAATAATGTTGTGCTAGGAAAACCAGGAAGTTACATCCGTGTCAGGTACAGATAATATGAGTACAAATTTAATAAAACAGCTGCTCTTCAAAAAAAGAAAAATATTTTATAGTCGTTGAACCTATTTCATTGTTAGTGGGTCAAGGGTCTTGTATTCCGATAAATGCAATTTATTAAAACCAAAATAGTGACGCATGAGGAAAATGCAGCTATTAATGACGTATTTAATCCTAGTTCTTTATGCAAAGCATGTAGTTTCTTGAATGTAGGTTTTTCCAAAGTAATACATTCTTGTTCTGACGGGCAAGCTTAAAGTTATCACTTATTGCTCAAATTTCGTACATATAGAACGCAGGTTCATAGCAAAAGTGACTGACGCACAATTCATAGTATAAATGACTCTTTTTTTTCGCAGCAATCAATACGATCCTTATGGACAAGACAGTACCGGCTACGGACAATACCCAGTTAGTAAAATTGATTATTATTCATTATGATCTAAATTTAAATTTTACTTTGACATTTAAATTTTGTTTAGTCCTTATTATAGGATACATTTTGGTACTTACTGATTAATTATTATTTACTTGTTAAATAATATTATGTGATTTATAAACTTGACTTAATCACACACTTTTTGAATCGAAACTCTAAACGTGGATATAGCATATCACATTTTTATAAAACTAATAATAATCGTTATTCACATTATTACAAGTAAAAGTCTTATTAACATTAATTTTTTTCTAGCAAAAGAGACCGGGATATAAACCAGTATCTATTGGAAATGGTCGTGGAAACACAAATGTAGTATCTATAAATGGTAATGGTGAACCATACGCAATTGGATATTCTTCTCAAGGAGGTGCATTTGAATACGATCAATATGGTAACAGAAAGGATATTCCAAGTTACCCGCAAGGCTCGAAAGGTAATAATAACAATAATGTTGTTCTGGTTAGAGAAAGGGGCAGCAACTCGGATACTGTTCTTCTTACCAGTCAGTCAAAAAATGGACAAAGAAGTTCCATATTGGTGAATCAGGATGGAGCCATTTTAAGCAGCGGATCATCGCGTAAACCATATAACACAAGAGGGTCATATAATCAACAAAACGGCTACGGTCAAAGTCAAGATTATGGATACTATTGATTCAACTTTGAATAGCCTTTTAACTTTATCATAAATACATAGAAAAAATATTCATCTAATTCAAAGTCAGTGTGATATCTCCCTTTTTTGTATTTTATATTTTATAGCTGCAGTCGTAAAATACTGAATTCTCAAATGCAACTTAATGTTTTCTATCATAATTTTATAAACATTGGGGGCTGAATCGAAATATATAAAAACTGAAGAACCATTTGAGAACATTCACATTATTAACATTTAAGTTTAAAAATTTGTACTTTTTTTATTAAAAAAATTGATTAATATAAGCATTTGAATGAATTATTCTTGAACTATCCAATATTACGAGAAGTGTGCAAAAATAATTAATAATCGTATGTTTGCATTCAAAGAAAATAGTATTACGAAATCGTTAACTTCTTGCCTAAAACTAGTTTAAACCAAAAAAAAATAAAGTGAACTTATTGCCATTGAGAAAAAAATATAGATTAATCAAATTTGTTAAACGAATTAGGTATATTTTTTATATTATGACGCGGGTTATAGAAAAAAAACTTCAGTGACGTAATAATCGTTATATTATATCATAATAATGTTAAAACACTTTTATTTAAAATATTGTCCGGTACAAACAGTTTCATATTTTATTTCCATTTTTGTATATAAAACCGGATAATTAAATTGTAGGCTCGCACCTTCCGTCAGGTGTCCTCTTAAAACCTGTAGCGCAACCGCCTGCAAAATTTTCACGTCCACCTTTTGGGTTGGTTTTATTGGATACTGCTGTAGGTACTGCTTCCTGGACTTTAGGAGGAGGAGAAACAGAAGTACTATCTGGCACTGAACTATGGTCTGGAAAAACAATTACATTATCTTCACTCTTTTTCTTTTCAGTAGTTTCTTCAAATTTTATAGTAGTTGCGATTGTTGTAGGCTCATCTTCCTTGCTATTGGAATCCTTTGTTTCGTGGTGAAATGCCTCATGTATATCAACTTTAATCTTATGAGCTTTTTCGTGTATTGATTCAGCGATATCCTTTAATAAACCTCCACTTACTAACGTACAACATAATATAAGAGTAAATGCAAAAACTATATTAAATTTATTCATTGTGTCTAGAAATATTCCCCACAAATATCTTCAATATATTTATCGGAACTGTGATTATTCACTCAGAGAAGTAAAGATATATAAGTGACCTTTAACCTTCGCGGACGAACTAAAGCGATAGTGAATGGCTTCCAAGACCAATTTAAATGTAATATACTATGTTTGTACAATACACTAAATGTACTCAAATTCATCTAAACATTAATTTATTAAATTCAATTTATTATATTAACAAAACAGATTATAAATGTGTTAATTAAGTTAAAAGCAAATTTGTTTAAACATTTTTAAACTAACCTTAAGTTTACAATTTTATTCTGCAGTTTCCAAAATAGTCACGTCTTGAATTATCTGGACAATCCAGGTCCGGTACTCTTATTATTTGACTGGCATCTACACTTTCTGTCGTAGTCGAAGTAGCCATACGAATTTTTTCATGGAAATTAAACACCACACCAGATTTTGCTGACGGTATAAAGTTACAGATGAAAACTATAAGTAATATAGCAAATTTTACGTCCATGTTTCTGAATTGTGATTTATAAACTGCGTCACACGATAAATGGTAAATGTTTATTTTAAGTACTTCGTTCGTATCACCACGGTCTTCTACATACTCCGTTTCTATCCTTTACTGCTCCTTCTTCACAATAGGTGACAGAATTTGGTGGAACCTCGATCATTTTTGTATCAGGTATGATATCGGTGGCCCTTAATGTGGTATTTTGGAGGAGGATAACACTTTCCACGGTAGGAGTCGGAGGTGACAAGAGTCTAAGAATATCTTTAAATGGATTAGCAAAAATATGAACAAAATCTTGTGTTGAAGTTGGAGCAGAATTCACACATAACAAACATTGGACAATAATACTGATCACTATTATTTGCGTGAACGAACGAGTCATAGTATAGGTATGAATAGACTCAGAGTCCACAATAAGCTTATCAGTGAGCACTTCCACCATGCCAACAAGAATGTTATCTCTCTATAATGTTGATAAATATTTAACCTCGCTATGATATTCTAATTCGGTTCATTTCGGGAAAAAAACCCAGTGCATTTTATCTTCATTAATTCATAAATCATAATGCACTGGAGTCATCAAAAATATAAAGTATTTACTTTTTATACAATAATATTTTAAAAGTACAAAACCTATGACGACATGACTGTAGACGAGTTATTGTTAACAATAAATAAATGTTTTTGTCTTTTTAAATATTAGTATAGCTTACTGGCTGAAAATTGCTTGACGACATTTATTTTAAATTCACTTTTTAGTAAGGTTTGTAAATAATATTTTATCGTTACTTGGAATAAGGCACTTATTGTTCATCATTGTAAAATCTCGTTAGCTCGCAATACAAGCTCACCTCAGTAAATTCAACTGTTTGGGAAAAAAAGATTGTTAAAATTCTGACCAGTACCGTTTGTTATTGAATTTAAATTATTATTTTTAGTATTAATCCTATAAATATTTACAAGTTGGTATTTATTAATTTTTTAGGGAAATACCGACGTAAAAATAACTGAAGTACTTAAATGTAATCGTTGATTTTCATCGCATTTTATTGTTTATATCTGATAATAGTAAAATCCCAAACATCCTTTGATAATAATATTGCCGCTTAATGAAATATGTCGGAAACGCAGTGTGAGCATCAAAGGAATTTCATAATTAAAACGTCTACCCTTTTGGTTCATATTATCAGATGCTGAAGTTCTATTACAAAACCTTTCAAACGTTTGCCAAAATAAGATACATTACGAATATTTTAAATTAATCAATAATTATATTGCCATTGGAAAGACGTGGATTTTACATTTGCTATTTTTATGACCTGTTTTTAATTGTTCAACTTTTCTACATTTAAATCAAAATATTTTAGATCAGATCAGATCCTTTCAACAAAACAAATTTGTACATTCTATCCCGCAAAATGGATTTATGTATCAAATATTTTTCCATGTGAGTATTTGCGTACAATTCCAATTCAACGCACATTCGGACGCAGAACGTTTCACCTGCCATAGTTTATTACCTATTCAACGGACTCGTACAAATAAAATTGTATAATGTATAAGCGAATAGCGAATGGAGAGTTTGATTTACGAGGGAACGGGTGGCCGCTTCAGTTACGTGCTGAATAACTAACGTAAGGCCATTCTAAGCGCACTTATCGTACAAATATACTAACAACGTTCATGTTTATAGTGAAAAAAAAAACATTTTTATCAATTGACGAGCATATTTTGAAATATTTTCACATGATTTAATACCCTTGAGGCAATGTTATGAAGATCGATTATTTTAAACTCTTTTTTTTGTTAATGTTTAGTATACATGGGCATATTTTGTGGATGATAATAATAATTAAATTTTATAGTGTTTCAGTCTGAATTTACGGGCAATAATGTAACAAAGACTAAAGAAAGATTTTTCTTCTGATAAATGTCAAAAAACGTCATTATCATCATCATTAGTATATTATTAAAAAGCATAATTATGGATGATTAAATAGCCTATGAGCTTAAAACCAACTATAGGAATTATAATGACTAATCCTTTTTCTTAATCATTATTTTATTAATATTTATTATAATTACCTATATCTCTTTGAAAATCAATTTTCAATCTTGTTCTTAATACTCTATCGTGGTCATTATCTTCTTTTATAATCAATAATTTAAATTTGATAATATATAATATGTATCTAATCGTTCGATAAATAACACTTGAATTCAAAGAACGATTGGATAAGCTATATTTTTATTTCGTTTATAAAAGAGACAATGATCTTTTGGGTGATTAAAGTAGATTTTAATATTTAATTAATACATGATTACATTAATGAAAAGATTATAATCAGGAATTCCCAACTGCACGTGATTATGTACTACAGATATGTCATATAGCCGCCTTCACAGAGCGAGCTCGAATAAACTGTGAGATTTTCCTTATTGACGTCTGCAGACATAGCGTGCAACAGGTTTTGAGTTTATTATACAGACAACATAATAACCAGTTTAAAAACTTTTGTTTTCCTCAAAGTCATTTGCAAAATCGCCTGACTACAAATAAGCATTCTAATTTTTTTGTCTGAATGAAGTTTTGAATAAGAATTGTGTCGATGCAAACTAATTTAATACTAACCTAAAAGTAAAATTTCATTTATTAGTATTTTTATCTTTTCTAAATTAACTAAGACACCAGATTTGATACATGTTCTACTTTTCAGACGGCAATTACTTAAGAAAAATTAAATTAACGACGATTATAGTAAATAGTGATGTAGTATCTACATCTTGTTTTCTCTATATTTTATGTCATATAACTGCAAATCATCAACTCTTTTCTTTTGGCCCGCAGATAAAGTCGCAAGCTAATTCATAATATTTAAATAACCTACATTTTTAGGTTCAAGATTGTTTGCAAGTCCGGGAAGTGTTACCATGCTTGTGTTGATGTTACTGGGATCCACATACTTAACTATATATATATAAGCAAATTATGATGTAACATTTCGTATCAATATCTATTATCACCCATATTTGTATCTGCAATAAAATTTTATCAACAATATTGTTTTATTAATTCCAAGCAATCGTATAACTCATCCAATAATAAGAACCAGTGACAATTGTTTTTGATATTTCTTTTAACGAATAATGAAGATAAGATAAAAGGAGGTTTTTTAATTGAATAAATTGCAAAGGTGAGAATAACAAAAAAATAACGAAAAATTACAATTTTACAGAATTTATTTCGCTTTTATAAGTCTTATTAATATGAATGAAATTCATTTCAAAAACTAATGCATTAATAAAAAATATTATATTTCTGCGCGTTAGTCGTTTTTTACGATATTCTTAACAACACGTTGTATGATGACGCAGCGTGATATTTAAGTACTAGGTTGGTAATTGCAATGAAACAACATAGTAAATATATGTTTTATTTTACATATTGTAGATGGCGGTAGTATGCCTGTTTTAAATTACAAACAATATATACATAGTTCCCTTAGAGTGTATACAAAATGAGTATATTTTGGTACTTATCAATATATATAGATCTTTATAATAATCAAACAAAAGAAATGCTTGACTTCAAAAATGTAACGTCGCATTGAATCGCAACGAGATGATTATTTTGTTTGTATCGTCTTATATTATGTATTAATTATTAAAACATATGCATTTTTGTTTAACCAAAATTATCTTAATACAAATATTCAACGAACGCTGCTCGCTTCTCTTCTAATATTTTCTGCTGAAGTGCTTAAACTTCTTATGCTGAAAAAGTTAATATTCCTGTTTTAGTTTTTTTTTTCATTCTAATTGAAGGGAGACGCGATGTTTCTAAATAACGCCCCTTATTATTGTATATTTATTTAAGTTGTAGCATCATTGTTATAATTTAAATTTTTAGGTAATTTTTTAACCTGCTAGTTTTGTTTCTACTTAACTTTAAATAGTCTCTGCTGGTAAAAATGTACTCATATGTACATAGGAGCTACTCACGTAATATTCAGCATCGTTATCAGATCCACTATCATTTTCTTCCGACGATGACGACGATGATGATGATGAGGATGATGAATCTTCACTGTTATTGTCTCTTCCCTATAATGGATTAAAGCGAGTTATTGGTTTTTTCTCAGTATGTAAACACGAACATGAAAGTATAAATATCAAAGCTTTTTAACGGTATTAAAAGTTAAAGCCGAAGTCTTAACACTTTTCAATGTATTAGTAAATTATGTCATAGTTACATTTATTGTCCTTTAGGTAATAATCATAATAAGTAATAAAATATTCTCGCCAAAATATGAATTTAACAAATCTTTCTCCGTCCGCACTAAACTTGAAATAAAAATGTTGGAGCAGAAGTTGGGCAGGCATTCGTCATTATTGCTCATTAGAGCCGCAATCCAACCTCGCTTGAAGGAATTCAGCGTAACGCGAACGTTCTCTAAACAAATTGAAGAGTTTCCTGCGTACTTCACTAAAAATTACCAATGAACCTCTGAGTTTTTAACTTCCGTATTCGCTTATTATTATTTGAAAGACATAAAAACACACTTTATTCTTCGAGTTCTTTAGGATTGCATATTTTAAGACTTCCGACTTTTTATCGTTGTCTAATTTATAGCTATAAAGAAATGACATATTGACTTAGAGTTAATATTTTCACTTAAATGCATAATAATAATTTAGATATGTAGTATGGTACACTTTAAATATAACAACAATAACTGTTAAATTAATAAAAATCTCTGTGGAAATAGATACGAAGATGTATACTATAAATATTTAAATTTAGAGTTCTTATCTGCGTAAACTATTTTCGAAAATAATATTTAAAAAGTCGTAATGTAATATTTAAAAAGTATGAAATGAATGGTTTCTAAACAATAACAAAACGTACGTACTTTGCAGTCGTCATTTTCTTCGGATGACGATGATGATGATGATGATGATGAAGAATCATCCTGCTGGCACTTCAGCTTACGATTTCCTCGTATTATGATTATCTGCATTAACATGCAAAACAGGAAAATCAATGTATTATTACACTAGCTGCGCCCTGCGGTTTTACCCGCGTAGTTCCCGATCCCAGAACAATATCGGAATACAAAGAATCCTATGTGTTAAACTAGGTTATCACCATATCACCAGGTTATCATTTACAAATCAAATTTCAACAAAATCGGTCCAGCCGTTTTTGCGTGAAAGAATAACAAACATCTTTAAAGACATTTTTTCAATCAAAGTTATTAAGTATTATTATATTAAGTCATTAATAATATTAGGAGAATTCCGTAAGACGTCGAAACATACGATCGACTACTAATAGACACGCTTGGACCGGGTCTGCACCATAAATTCGTTCACGGTTCGTTAAAATTCTGTCAAAATTCTGTTAAATAAAAAAATGTGTGCATTCATACTATCTGTACTGTCAAATTCCATTATCAATTTTTTTTCTTTCACGAATTTTTGTTTTACCTCCTGACTGACATAAAAAAATATCTATATTTTTAATTGTATTAGGTACATTTACTAGTTTGTTAACATAAGTGTTACGTATACAGATTCGCATTTTACTAATTAGATTAAAAAAATTAAATAAGATTAAATTTTTTTTTTAATACACTAAACATTCTTCAATAATTGCGACAGTTAAGAAATATTTGAAAACCTATCCTTCCTTCCTTGTGTTTTGTTTTTTGTTAGTATCACATAATATTTTCCTTATTTATGTATTAGTCATCTGAATATGTAACAATCATTTGACATTTCCTGTTATAAGTAACACGGGATATTAGCATGCGTGAGAATAATTATTGTAGAATATGTTTAACTAGCGGACCCGTGCCCACTTCATTGGGCATAATATTAATTATCCTTTTAGGTTATTATATAACCTATGACACTCGGCAATAATGTGGCTTTCTATTGGTGCAAGAATGTTTAAAATCGGTTCAGTAGATCCGGAGATTACCCCTTACACTTTTACAAGCACACAAACTTTACTTCTTTATAATATTAGTTAAGATATATAAATGAAAGAAGTTTGAAAACTAAAACAATATTATATAGTTTATATAAATAACAAAAAAGTACAGTATGTAGTAATAACATTTTGTTAGACGACATGTTTGATATTTAAGAGTTTTTTATAGCTTACCTAAGTTTAAAGATAGATTTACCAAATTTCAAATAGTTGTCTGGAAATATCTTATTATTGCAGTTCGCAATCTTTGACCTTTCTTAAGATAAATTATTATTATCAACAACTGGCATTTTACAAAGGTTTCACCTTAATAAAATATGTCAATGATAATATCTTATGCGTTCATTGTTATTGTTTTGATGCATAAAACGTGTCAATATCATTTTAATTACGATCCCTTTTCCTTAACTAACTTTTATGAAATATTTTTTTCAACGGAGGCTTAAAACAATATAAAGTGATACTAAGACCCATGAAACACAATTTTATTTCATCTCTTTTATTTTTTGCATACATCTTTCAAGTAAAACATGCGAAATCAACGCTGGTTAGTTTATTATATAGAAACCAACCTCACCTTGTATTTTACTTAAATTAATATAGGTAATAGAAAATCGCCTTGCATTTTACTTACGTTCTTAATCTTATAAATATAAGTGTATAAATATATAAATATGTTTTACCAACCTCCTCACTGTCATCGTGCTTCGAGTGTTTTCTAAAAAGAAATCAGACCAGAATGTTATTATTTCTGCATCACATTAAGCAAATATAAAAAATAGCATCTTTATGTCCGGGACATCTTCTTAAAACTTTAATAATATAATCATGGTCATAACTACTGTAGGGTATAAATTATTGAGATGGAGGTATACGTCTAATTGTAAATGCATTTTAGTTCAAAAATATTATGTCCAATGTCATCTGAGGAGATACTGTATCTCCAAAAATGAAAGATTGTTCAAATCGGTACAGTACTTCGGACCCCATTAAAAGCCATCAATCAAATACAATCCTTACAAAATGTTATCCGTAATCCTTTTAATATGTTAACAAAGTCTAAATGGAATGAATTACCATACAAAATCACATTCGTTACACTTTAAATATTATCTTCTTCGAGACCTAACAGATAAATTTCGAAATTTTAGAATATACTCCTAACATAAATACTTCTAACATAATAACCTACCGAATCAAAAAAACTTTCCTATTTAAAACTAAATATAAAAGGTAAAAATTAATCAACATACCTTGATGGACTACATTCTACCGTAGCTAAGATTAACATTGTCAACGTTATGAAGAGGATCTTATTCATTTTCTTGTTTTGATGAACTAAATCTCTTTACCCAATTCTTCTCTATTGCGAAGACTTGCACCGACTAACAAATAGATATGATAAAGTGGACCTTTGAAATCAGGTCGATTGATAAAAACAAATTTTGCTACATGCAATTAAGTCAAGTACATTACTAATGTTTTGTTTTGTGAACCCTAATCTGATCTCTTAAATAGTACATTAATGTCATTCCATTTAGATATAATAAGCTGTTCATTCTATCGTGTTGAAATTTGAACATAATTATATAAACACGGATGCGAAATTGAGGATAAGCATTAAGAATACACGATTTCCAAATTGTGTGTTCTCATAAGATTATTTAAAATAGCAAATTAGATATGGTATTTCCAAAAACAATTGCGTAACATTTGATGTCATTAAAAATCCCGTAATTTAAATTTAGTAATTTAACATTCTCAAATTATGCAAACATTAACGCATTTCTAAGTAACAAGTTTAAGGATAATTTTATAAATTTTCCACCGTTAGCGAGAAAACAAGCTTCTTAAATACGAATAGAAGGGATTTTAATATCCTTAAGTAGTGATGATACTGGTTTTCTCTTTT
>DWAJ01000260.1:0-38966 GCA_018238005.1 Eurema mandarina
GAATGACGATTTCAGTGGAGGGAATCTGTTCGAGTACGGAATCTGTAGCCAACTGTATGTGCTCAACGAGTCGGTCAGTTTCGGTGTTACCGCTATGGGACCTATAGAGACACGCATAGACGCGGGGATGGTCATCGCAATCTACACGTATCCACATAGTGGATAGGTCCTGACCTTCAAGAACGTCCAGGCGACGAAAGCAGATATCTTCCCTGACATAGACGCATACCCCAGCGCGAGACAAGAAGTGATGCTCAAGGTGGTAGCCAGGATATCGTAGATATGAAATGTCGGAGGGTTCGGATATCTGCGTTTCAGTCAAAAAGAGCAAGGCCGGCCTAGCCGTTTCAAGATGTTGGTGAACGGCGTTTAAGTTGGAATGAAGCCCCCTAATATTTGAGAAATCTACAACTAAAGTAGTCGGGGCTGACGAGGACAGCCTTTTTCTTTTGCCTCGAACGAATTTGAGCGGAGTTTTGCCCCCCCCAGAATACACGGGGCAGCCTAAACTTTGCGGTTCAGGGAGGGATTCTCCGGTACATGTAGCGCCGGTACCCTCCTGGGGTAGTGATCTTTTTAACACCGCTGTCATTGTTTTGAATTTTGTTTTTAAGAGGGGGGTAGGGAATAAATGGTTTGAAAGGAATGAATACGGGAAAGGGTAAGGTTTAGGAAAGGAATAGGATACGGGCCTCCGGCACTCCCACTCATCGGACGAAACACAATGACACCTATTACTAGATGTCATTATTTGACGCCGATTTTCTGTGGGAGGGTGGTTCCACCCCGGGCGAGCCGGCCCAATGTAGCCCTAAGGCTTGGCTCTACCACCTACAGTGTGCAATCTATTGAAAAATTTAAAGTGATAGTTTTAGAGCCTTGTGTGTAGGATTTGTCCAGGTGTTGCAACCTTCGGGAAGGTGCCGTAACCCTTACCCGATGCGGTAGGACGAAACACAGTGGACTTTTGGTCGGTTGAAGTCCAGCAAAAACCATGGGTCACCACCCCGAGATCTATTTGATGGTTATGAGGATTTCCCAACTAAACTTAAATCCGATCAGTAATTCTAGAAATCATTACGTGGAAATCAAATAAAGAGACTTTTCAGCTTAGATACATTATGAGTTATGTCGGTTATAGACTATATACATTTGAATACCTACAAAAAGTAATCATTTAAAAAGCCCGGATAAAATTTCGACGTTGGACCGTTTCGTGTTCTAACAAAGCAACTAGCTGTAGGTAGGTACTAGTACGGTACGTGTTACGACAGAGCTTCACAAAAAACAATATGCTCGGATCCCACAGCGTATTATTATAGTACACTAAAGGTACACTAAAGGTAGGTAGACTATACGTAAAATGAAAATGCCTCGCTTTCATGTCGGCAGCGCCGCCAGCAATCGTCAGTATCTCGAGACTCGGTCATGTAGGCCCATTTTGCACAAAGATATGGGTTCGTACCAAAAGCAAAAGGGCCATTGTAATACTATTTTTAATGCACCGCATATCTAAGTACCTGCCCCAGACTTTTATTTGTGGCAATGCGTTTGTTATTGTCATGCAAAGCAATCTATTGAAATGTTTATTAGGTTGACAAATACTATTGAATTCGCATACAGTAACTTCGCTGATAATAGGGGAAGAGTAGTACGCTGACTAACCCGTATATTAAAATGTGAATATAGAATCAATACTAATAATATAAAGAGAAATGTCTGGCTCTCCTAAACCGATTATGACATTTCTTTTACTTATATAAAGCGACATAATACGAGTCCTGTGGAGTACTTCAATAAAAAAAATAAGTATAAAACCGCAGGATACCGGCAGATAATAATGAATCAATAATATAAATCTATCGCCGGATACCAGTAGGATAAATTCGCAATCTAAGTGTTTACTCATAATTTTTTCGCTACATAATTATTCATAGCAGGCGATTACTTGAAAGCTCCAACGGATACGACGGACGGGATACGACTAGTCTTATAGCGTTATGAGGGCCATCATAGCTGCATATGAGTCTAGGCTTAAAAGGCTATTTAAAATTTCCAGCTATATCTTTACTATCGGTTATCACTTCCTTTTGCGTGTATTGAAATGGTATATTTATTCTGCATTTAGTTCTTTCATATCAAGATCATAATTTAAGGATAATTTGCAGTATAAAGGCGGACTTCAAATGAAAAGCATTCCTATTCCTTAAACGCAGGGAACACACCCGTGATCCCGCGAGTGTTGATAGACGACAATAATCTCTTCCACTAAGTGGCAAGCCGTTTTGCCTGTTTTACGTTTAAAAAAAATTTTGAATCTTCTCTTTGGTAAATAACAAATATTTGCATATACAGACTCAATCATTTTCGTTAATAATTGAGTAATATTTTCTTAAACATTAAGCAACTAAATGGACGATTCTTGCAAAATGATTGCTTGTTCATAGCTACGAGCTTCTCCGTTCGCGCCATTGAACTCGTCTGCTTATAATGATAATGTATGCAAAAGCCTGAACTTACAATGTTAAATGGAGTGGGAGGATGCTCGCTAAGTTCGTCTTTAGATGTTTTAAAAATCGCTTACCGACCGATTTGCGATATAAATAATAGAAAACTGGCTACATATAATCGTCTTACGAGGATGTGGAATGGTTTCAAACAACGATGATTTTATGTATTTTCTTTCTAAAAGGCAGCAAATTGTTATAATCCAAAAGTTTTTTTTTGTTGTATTAATATAGCTAGCCCATATTAATAATTTCAAAAACTATAGCCTGTCTCTCGTACGTTGATTTATCACATTATTATCTTAAAGTATATTTTATTTATGACTCAACTATATTCGAAGTTAGCATAATAAAACCTGCACACTAATTTATTACCTTTGAGCAGTGATTAAATTCGCCTCAACGTCCTTACACAGTACTCGCTGCATTAAATTAAAACAAGTTTAAAATATAACAGCATTGCCTTTCAATTATAAACACGGTGTTAAATAAATACAAAAATCAAGTTTGTTTTAATGTGAACCTGTTGAAATTTATTATCCAAGTATGGCAATGAAATTGTCCTTAAATAGCTTTGTTATTTCGACAGACAATGCATGAAATCCGTTTAAAATAATGCATTCGTTCTTGTCATTAGTGAACTCTTTTACAGATTAGGACATAAAAAAACACCTTGTAACCGCGTTAAGGATCAAAAGTTTCTACAATCTTTAGGTAATATTATTTCATTCAAAATGTTTTACCAACTACAAATAAGTTCTAGATAATATACTAAATAATTTTTATTTATATTTTGTATTACTAAAGTACTGATCGATTAGTCATAAATAGCCTTAGTAGTTCAGTTCAATACATAATACTATACAGTTACGCGACCTTTATGGTTCTAACAAAAAATCCCTTGAACACGTCGCCCTACGCTCAGTAAACTTAAAGGTCACTAGTCGACCGGCTACAAAGGGCTTTGACTCATGCAGCCTATAGACAATAGAACATAAGTACTACCCAAACCCCTAATTTTATGACTTACTCTGTTCGTTTATCGGAATGGAACGGTTTGCGATATGCTAAACAATATAAGGTTCTCTTTATATTAATAAAGACGTAAACTATTTCGTTTTAAAATTATTTTAAGGCCTATTCGAGTATCCAGTTACTTTGTACTTAGATAAACCACAATTCGTATACTATTACTTTTATTGACAGGTAAAGTGTTCATATTTCAAAACATATCGGTCAAGTGGGAGATAAACTCGCGTTCCGTTCGAATTCAACGTTCAATTTTAAGAAAACATTCTCGATCGAGATATCTCTATTATAAATGAAAAAATCTCTTTTTCACTCGACTCTCGACTACTTCAAAGTATGAATTGAATATCATACCAAACTCATTTGGTCCCGCTAATTTCGAGCAAAATGAATGATCTGACCCAAATCAAATGGACCGATAAACAGTCATGAACACATGAGTTATTACATTAAAATATAGCAATTAAAATTCTAACTGATCTTCCTCTTTAATTATTCATTAAAAATAGATTGTTTTTAGTTTAAATAAAAAGCACATAGCCACGACTAGTTATAGATTCTCCATTACCGGAGGCTCATATACTTGTTCATATTATTACGTTCGTTAGCAATAACTTGCGTTAAAGCTTCCTTCTTGTAACACATATAAGGGCGTAGGCGAAGTTATTATATTGTTAAGTCTAGTCGTAAATAGAAAAACAAATATTCAGTAGTATTATCTGTTTCTTGTGAAATTATTGCAACAACTAAAGTTCATGTTTCCAATTATATATTGTTTTAGTATTTTAAAATTTCGAGATCGAACAATCTAGCGTAAACACTTGTTACGTTGTTCAGTCCAGAAATCCCTACTAGAACTTATTATGAATTTTAAATCTACGATACAACGCGAACGCAACACACACTTATGTGCAATATGATTGATACGTCGTATATATTTTACAATTTCCATATCGCGTAGGCGTCTTGCACGCGAGCCCTCAACCCACATAGAGAAAGCAAACTGACACAATTAGGACGGGACCAGCCTTAAACAAACGAATTAAGATTAATCTCGACTACCATTGTGATGAATGACACTTAGATAACATCTGTAGGTACTAATACAATCAAGTATTTAGTCAATCAAAGCGCTTAACGTCCATCATTCGTAACGGTGCCTTTATTAGCAATCAATGGAGGCTGATTGAAATAAATCGATGAAAATTTATTATCGCAACATTACTTTGTATCCCATTATGGTTCATACAAAGGCGATAAAAAGTTTAGTATCGACGATATCAGGACAGTCGAGTGATAAATTTGAGATTATTTCGTATATTTAGTATGCAATTTAGCTTTGAAAAGCTACGCTCTTTTTATAGACGATCATTGGATTAAGATTGTTTATCGTTAAAATAATAGCGCCGTCAGCCTGTTCTAAGCAGCTTAAGGGATAATGGCAGAAAGTATGCGCTTGGATATTTAAAGCTAACGTAGCTGAACGGTACACCCAACCATTATTATGAGATTATCTAGATATATGTCGTCATAATTAATCTTAAAAAATCTTAATGAACCCTAAAAATAACTAAATATGAACTTTCAGTAATTTTTTTACTGATAAGTATATATACTTTTTTATTCGGTAAAAATATACATCACCGATCAAAATACTAGACATTAAAAGAACTTATATTCATTAATGTTACAGGTGTTCATATATCGAGTAGCCGATTCATACACAGTACTGAACGAAAACGAACGCGTCAGCTCAAAACGATACCCGATCTTATTATCCAGAAAACAATAACACAAACTATTCAGACATTTCCCACAAGCGCAGATGTAACAGAGATAGTGTTGAATAACACACATCCATTATTTTGCGACGGAAGCGATGTGACCTCACATATCTGGTGCAATTTGTGAACGTTAGAAATGCATTATTAGGATGCGCTTCAATTGTCTCAGCTTCTTCAGTTAAATTGCCCTTGTATGTACAAAAAACTAAATTTACTTTTATGGCGTAGATTTGACCATAAAAGTATTTAAAACACATTCAAATTGCCAATCACCTCCACAGTAATAGAGTCACTAATAGAATTATCAAAATAAAGCGATCACCAGTTCAACCAATGAAATATATTGAATTTTAGTAGTTTATGATATTTTGAAATGTTGAAGTTGATGATTTAAGCTTTGCAATTGGTTCAATATAAAAAAGATAATCCGACTAAGTAACACTTTAAATTAAAACTTCTATAGCCTATTTCTTTAAAACCGGAACCTTCGTATGATTATATTATATATACATACTATTATAGACTGCCAAAATCATTACTATTTTTTTTGTTTCACCGTAATTGGAAAAAAATGTAAAAGCTACAACAGTAAAACTAAAGAAAAAACACACATCTTCCAAATGACACGCCAACATCACAGACCTAATCTATAATCCTACTTCCATCCAACGACCTAGGTTAAACGCAAGCGTGATTCCGTAATTCCATACATTATCGATAATTAGAATACGTAACGCATAATCGTTGACACGCTCTAGAGTCTAGCGGAAGACTTCGTTATTAGCGGTTCTGTTCCCATAATTACATCGTAATGGCACTGCTACATGTCAATGTACATATTGCCATAACTTTCACCATTCACCATTGATGTCGGTCGACACGTGGCACAGGAAGCCTGCAGCTAAGCACACTTCCACGAAGAACTTCCTTTAAATTATATTGATAGTATACCTAAGCTAGTACTATTACCCTTGATTTTATGGTAGATTCTGTTGAACAAAGACCCGTTATGCTCTGCGACGAGCTCAACACGTAACAATAATATTATACATTTAATATTTTATTCAATCGATACTTTGGCCGAATAATCGTTCATACATTTTATATAATTTTAGCGTTTTTGTAACAGACAGCCCTATTGTATATGTATCGGAGTTTATTGTGCATGTATAGTAGTTTCAACAAAGCTAAATTCAAATGAATTTTAATGCGTATACAGCGAATTGGTAGTGGTCGCCTATAACGAATAAACCGGAATAAGATTATTTATTGAGAAAAAATAGATTTGTTCTTTTAATTTTTGTTCAATTTCGTGATATAAGAGGAATACATTACGTTTATTTAAAAGCAATCTTTGCTCGAATCTACTCTTTTGAAAACTAGAATAAACTATTAGAAAATGTAACATTATTTTATTATGACGTGCATATCATCCTTTGAAGATTATTTCCTTCTGACAAAACACGACTTCCATCAACTAAATAGATTATAAGCCGGCGCGGACTTCAAGAAACGTGCACATTTATAATGCAGCATCTTATACTGAAACCGTCACGTCTTCCAACAAGCATCATTCATGCTTGAATCAAAAGAAATCATATGAATACACTATTCAATTTTTCAAACCAATTCTGACTTAGAGCCGTGACTCAAAGGGGATAATAATTTATGAAGCGGCTGCGTGCTCCAGTCACGATCTGAGCATTCATAAATAATGTTAGTACCGAACTTTAGCACCTAAATTAATTTCATACAGCAGCCGAACGTTAACGTACGTAGCTCAAATAAACCATGAATAGCATTTATTGAGGCATTTAGCGTGCTATTATTATTTAAAATGGCAATCAACAGAAATTGGCCGGTGTCCTGTTTTTGTTGCGATAAAAGACAACCTTATTATAAACGCGCGTTGCGCGTATAATTTAAATGTCAAACATACTAACTAACTACACTTTAATTACCCACATTTAAAGTTGTATTTCTTGTATCGTAATATCTGCGTTTATTTGTATTTATTTTATAAGCTTTTAAAATACAATATTAGTCTATAGTTAAATTCTGCTTTAGCACCGCGCTAGTTTCATTACTAATCTATCACATTCCATCAATGGAAATTCTAGCACACGTGATTAAGATCACTCGATAAACTAACCAATATGTAACGACAGTCTATGTTGATACAATGTTGTTGTTGAAAACGGAACATTCACTTTTGTTGTTTAATAATAAAATAAGAATATAATTACTTAAATGTTACGTGTGACGTCATCGGTGGTATGTAATAAGTGTCAAACCGAACCAGTTAAGCAACTGGTGACCGAGAACAGGTGCAGTGCGCGTGCGCAGGCTGCCAGTAAAGACCAAACAATTTGCACTCATATTTTAAGCTTTTATCAACACATGCCCAGTTTTTATATATTTTAATGAATTTATAAATTATTCATTCTTTTACGTATGATGTCATCTACAGGTAATAAATAATATAGAATTATACTGGATTACTTAAGTGTTTGGTTGGATGACTGCAGGTGCCGTACGCGTGCGCAGGCTGTCGTAATAGATACCTATACAATTTTTCACTCATGGGCTCATTTCTATACTATAATATGTATTTTCTTTTATATATTAACCTGAATGCTTTTCACTAATATTAAGTATGAAGTCAAAAGCATGTGGTAATTACGAAATCGAACCAATTAAACGGCGAGTGCCTGCAGGTGATAGGCGCGTGCTGAAGTTGTCAGTAATGCTAAGTACACTTGTCATCTCCTACGCAGCAATTGTTTACAAACATATGCCATTTTTTATGGTTATTCTTAGTTCTTACTACATGTGTTTAATTCTACCAAGAATAGCCGTACTTACCAACAAAGGTCAAAATATTTCTATAATTTTAATGTCGTTAAAAATATAAATTTAGAATTTCCCGTTAAGAATTTCCAACAGAACAAACTCATTAAAAACAATAAAATGATAATATTATTAATAGCAAATGTATGTGAATATTATGTTGCTTTAAATATTCGTTGCCAGTTGTCACCCACTCACAAAAAAATTGACATAATAAAAAACCACAAAAAATGGTCAGCCTTCATTAGTTCTAACGAACTTTACACAAGAGACATTGGACATAACTCATTCATATCAATACATTATCGTAAATCGATATAGCCAGATCCATTCCGTTATTATATAAACAAAACAGAAATCTGAGCTGGACTCTCAATCTCAAAACGTACTTCAGTTCCCACACTCGCTACTGGTATAATGAAAAACACGGCATTTCACATACCTTAGCCTTGACATAAGTATGTGGTAGGTAAACTGGAATAGATTATGAAATCGAAGCTTGAGTTAATAGATTTATCTAGCTGGATGTTTTTTCATTAGTGAGCAATATAAACTAACATTTAGTACACAAAGTTAATTGATATACGTTAGAAAAGTTGCCTTCGAAAGTACCTAGATCAAAATTACAATGTCTATAAAATAAAATAAAAATCGCAAAATGTGTTGGTAAATTAATAACCCCCTAGACCAATTTTGCCAATCCTTCTTTTAAAATGTTCGTTGAAGTTAAAAGATGATTTGTATGGAGAGAGAAAATTGAATAATCGACGGGAATAATTTTGATAGAACGAAGTCTGTCGGGTCCGCTAGTACCTATTGTAAAAATAAAGGTCGTAGTAGGAAAAAGACCATTCAAACCAATCAGAATTGTAAATATTTAGGTGCTTTGAAATTTTAAATGATTCAATATAATTTTGTAGTTAACTGCACATTTCATTTCCTTGCTATAATTCAACCCTAATCTATAATATAATCAAAATGATGCCCTAAATTCCTATATTACAGTTGTTGGCCGAATAAGACTCTAGAACACTCTTTCATATTAGGTATTTCATAATCTATAATAATATAATATGAGTTGAAGAAATAAATATAAGTATATTTAAAAACAAACAACATCTTACGTCATTATTTCTAACTCTGTAAATCTATTAAAGGTTTGGTTAAAAAATCTTCTTTATTAGCATAATTTCTACTGGAATCTGTTATCCAGTTTTAATTTCATCAACACAGATCACGTCGCTCCATTCAAGCGGAGCCAATGACCGCTTCTTAGCGATGGTAAGGAATACTTATGCAATCAAATTGAATTCTAGCTCTACATATACCGTATACGGAATGTAAGCTTATACAAAATACTACGCTTATTACGAAATTTATAATTTAAAAAATATCAAAATTAAAAAATAGTCTGATCTTTGAAGCACTAAAGAGATTTCAAAAGATAATTTAACCATTATAAAGGAGAACTTAGTAAAGCAACTACATAATATTGATTTATCACTATATAGTATACGTGCACTAAACTTCCAATATTTCGAATAGATTCTAAACATACGTAAAACTATCAGCATTGAAGAGCTTGTTATTATAAGTACCTATAAATAAAACAATACGACGCAACAAAATCTCAAATATTCAAGTGAACGAACCCACACGCGCAATTATTTCTAAGTAAACGATGTACACCTTATCTCTATCTGAATTTCTATCTTATCTAAAGCTTTAATAGGTTCGCCAGTGCTTATGTTATTTCCTATTCAATCGATGTGTACACTCGACTACAAAACATATAATTCATACTAAAAGATTCTAAAAATAAGTTTCGTAACAAGTGATTAAAATAATCATATCATTATAGATATTCAAAATATAGTATCAAGCCAACTATTATATTTTAGTGTTAAGACTTTTTATGATATTGAATGTGTTTATATTCTTTTGTAATCGATTGTACCGTCGGCTATAAGATAAGAACTGACTCTTTGTATGTAAGCATCTATGCTACCAACTAGTACTATTAAATTCAATATATTCTATGCACAAAAACGACTTGTATATTGATTTTAATCTTATAATCCGATGTTTGACTTTGTGTAACCGTTAAGTATGCGTACAGTAGTGATGAAAAATCAGGACCGGTTTAACGTATCAGTTTTTGTTAACGCTGATGAGTCTATAATTATATACTCGAGTACGTACATAAAACTTTATAGTTTTTCTAATCCAACAAATACAACGTGTATCCCACTATAAATATTCATGAACTTTGAAAAAAAAAAATACTGTACCTACAATCTACATACATGTAACCTCTCAGCGGAGGTATTCGGGCGTAACGCTATTCAGCTTCGCCTGACTCATGCCATTGAGAAAATGTATAAGGCATGTTATAATCGAAATTGAAACCACATCAAAGCGACCATAATTAGATACCGTAAGCTCAATCGCACATCTGTATTGTTTCGCACACAAATTGCCGGCGATTACGCCAAATAGCAAACACCGCAATAACTGTCTCACTATGAGACGCACTATCTCTGTGTTTAATACATTTTTAGTACACCCTTACTACTCTTTGTATACTCTTTTAATATAAAATAATATTACAGGATACAGGATAATTATATCTATACTACAAGATAGAGATTAAAATAAGTGATTTTTGTAAGTTTGTAATCCTGTTTATACCGATATTGCATTTTTAAACAAACCCAATTTAGCATTTTTCTTTTAATGCAAAATAAAAAAAGATAATAAAAAAACTTTGTTTGCGAGTTCTAGACAGCTATATTTTAACCTCGAGAAAAAAGACCCGTGAAAATTTAAAAGAAGAATTAATTATTAAAAAAGAATTTGGCAGTCCATAAATGAAATGTTTTTCTTAAATTTCAATACATTGAATAGAGGCAAAAATTTTAATTTAAATTATATTGTAAAGCGCCGCCTATCTATAATAATGGCGGTACTGAAAATCGTATCTCGCGCGAGCTCCGAGCGCAAGAAGTTAATTAAATGAAAACAAGAAAGCTTCCTAATGAACGCTGCTAATAGCTGAACTTCCACGTACCGTTCTAACCTAACTAACTATAAGTCGTTAGTGTATGAAAACGGCTAGCAAGTTGCTTCGATGGAAATTCATTTTATATGTATAACCTTGAAACTAAGAATTTTTGCTATTTAAATATGTTTAAATCAAGACCACTCGCTTACTAACTAAATCATATCTTGAAGCTTGAAATGTAAAGAAAATAAACAATCAGAAATTTATATGTCAAAATATTAGAGTCTACAAAGTGAGTAATCATTTTATCGAAAACCATTACATACGTAATTATTCTATTTATGCAGTAGTCACAAACTATCTGAAATAATAATAGAGGATAAAAAATGCCATTTTTGTAAACACAAAAGCTCGATACTTCAGTACACTATATCGAGATCAGTTAAAGGTCGCACTTAGTTAGGTAAATCAATTTGTCAGCATGCACGTTGAAACGAAACTAAACACCATAAAACACACTACATTAACCGTGCGGTTTCTCATCGAGTGACCTGATGTTTATACGGTCCGCCACGTCCCGACCATGGCCTCTTGTTAACAATGGCAATACAAATACATGCGGTAGTGTTTCAAACTTTGTGTTAAATATATCATCTACAATCTATATTAATATATAGAGCTGAGAATATGTTTGTTTGAACGCTTTTGATTCTGTAGTTACGGGTTTCTTTCCTGCGGGTTGGGTTCTAAATATAGACTTAGTTTACAAAAGGTACCTACATTTATAGGAGGTGCTATATGGCTTTATGGCCTTAAGATTACGCTAAGTACATGTTTGCGGATGTGTGGGCGAAACTGAACGCTGAACCCATCTCTTTTTGTTTGATGTATAAAAAAAAGTTGTAAAAATATGTCTCGTACACTTAAAAAATATTTAAAAAATATTATCTAATAATTTCACTGTGCAACTTAATTCGCAAGAGAATTTTAGACAGAAACCAGATCTTAAAAACCTGTTATCAAATCTTGTTCGACATTAAAAGCAAATTTAAAAAGCATCAAGGAATTTCGAAGACTCTAATAATACGTTGTATAACGTAATAGCTCTTTTATTAAATCACGCCTTTTCACACTTTAATTACGGATAACAAATGACCTGGCCTACTTTATTTTATCTTACTGAGATGTTAACATGTAATGGATATAGGTATCTACTTAGTACTTATAAGAAATTATGGTGAGACTGTAAGAATAAGTAATAAGTAACGTATTGTATATTATCTTGTATGAGATCAATCAAATTTGCATGTGAGCTAACAATCGTCCTCTACATCCACTACTAATTAGAAACCTCCGCGCCGGTAACGGTACGCAGTTTGTTGCACTACCACTCCCATAAAAGCTCAAAGACTTCCGTAATGAACAGTTTCATATTAGAAATACGGTTACGTCTCATCATGACATACCAAATTGCAATTTAATACCTTCACTTCTTCCTTTATACCGACCAGCTAAATAAAAACAAGTTCGTGTTTTGCTCGAACATTGAACACAAAAATACAGTTCACATTATGCTCAAATATCTTCTACTGATGGGACGGTGAAAAGATACTCAGCATAAAGTAAATAGAAATGTCACGCCCTTGTGTTATTGCAGATCATGACCGTCATCCTATTAGTAAGCGGTGCTTACAACATTCCTCTCTAGTTATAGTTAAGTTAAGCCGTGATTTTCACAATACACTTGTTCATATTGCGGCTATGACAATGACTTTGAGTGATTGATGCGATAGTAATTTCCCACACACCGTTGTTCGTATCCGATACGAGTCCGGCGCAGACCACATGGCAGCTTAGCGCAATGACATCGTCTTACAGTTCACTGCGAAACTAATGACCCAAGTTTTTGCTATTGCTTCGTTTTTAACTAATATTTTATACATAAAACTCACCATTATTAGAATCCGGGAGCGCATATAAAATTCCACATAATGCTGCTGAGTTTGACTTCGTGTTTTGATCGGTTAAATTGTTTTCACATCCTACGCGATCAGTCTGAGCTGGTTCAAACAGGGTCAAATCCAGGCCGTCCATGTCGCTTCGCGCCGATACACGATCTTCCTCCACAATTGTATTACAAAAGTGTTCCGGCGAATCGACTTCTTTCGGACTGCGACTGCACACGCCATCGCTGAGAGGGTCGCAGCAACAGGTGTCAGAGAAGGGCTCAAAATCTCTGCAATCGAACTCACATCGCTCAAAACTATCGCATGTACACGATGACAAGGCGTCTGATTCTGATCCCTCCACCACAAAAAGATTGGCCCCATTAACATCTTTCTGTACCGCTTCGGTTTGTGTCGCTATAAAAAATACATTAGAAGTATATGGCACTTTTTGTATTTGAACTCCATTGTTAGTATCTAACCGTTCCTTATGGTTCAACTGGATACTTTCATCGGGAGAGCGACAATCTTCATAGCAAGCAAAGCTCGAGGTGTCCGTTAAATTCGAGGATCGATCTACAGAATATGCATCTGCATAGGGATCTCCAGGATCAGTATGTATCGGTGGCAGCCTGTACGGTACATGGGATCGTGCGCCGTGGAAGATAGTTGTGTAAGGGCAAGTATGCAGAGGTCGGGTGCGGTCTGCACGACGAGGATAGCTGGCGGCGAAGGGGTCGCGAGGTGGACCGCCTTCGGCTTCTATGAACGCCTCGCTCGTCGACAGCACGTTGTATCGCCAGTCCGGCATCGCAAATAAACACCATCACTTCATCATATCACTAATACACATCGCATGTCCTCACAATTGGCTAAATATGACCCACTTTCCTCAGCGTGAGTAAAAAGAATTTCACTACGGTTGGCATCCGCAACTGTGCAAATATTGAACGAAAACCAGTTATGCACTTACAATGACATCATTGAACGCATGATTGCCTTTGCCTGTTGAAAGCCTAAATAATAATATTAGCCTATATTTGTTATACCTGACCTCTGTCCACTTATATATTCATTCGTATTAATCAATAAATTTAACGGTTTTTTAAATCTTTTTTGTAATATTTTAAACATCGTTACAAACAGTTTTCTCTAGTTATATAATACTGGCTAAGAATATTCATTCTTTTCAGACACAATAGTAAACAGAAATGCAGATAATGTCGTGTCGTGTTGATCTTATGTATACTTAAGCGGTATGTAATTAAAAACTTGCGGATAAACGTTGATAATTTGTCCGTTATGGTGGAATTGTGTAAGTGAAAAGGTCAATGGCTGAGAGTCGTGCTTAGAAAACGCAATTATTTTGTAAGTACTCTAAAATTGTTATAGCGGCTTGATAATAACAGATGCGGGCTCTAACGTCCATTGGGAAGACTTTTTAAGCGTTTTCTATCACTGTTAAAGCGCGATAAAAAGATTCAAATAGGGGAACAAAACGACAATCGTGAGCACGTAGGATTTTTGAATACCGTTAAATTATAAGCTATCTGCAATCTGTACAATACAATATTATGATACTAGTAGTTTTAAAAAAGCTTAATGCAACCAATACGTATAGAAAAAATAAATTCGTTCGTAATGAATATTTTAATAATATCTTTAATGTATTTGATTTGTTTAGTTGTAAGATTTTTTGTTAAATCCATTTAATGTAGTACAATTTTAAATGTCATTCCAGCAAAAATCACCGGAAAAAAATATGTTATGTTATGGGGATGTTTACATAAAGGGAGGATTATTTTTCAAATATTTTTATACACAATATTAAAAATGTTGAAAATTAACCGAATCAGTTCCACCAACGAGATTAATTCAATTATGCCTAAAAGGGTCATTCACCAATATCAACTTTTACACGTGCCCTGATTAAGCTGTATAATCTTATTTAATACCGCCTAAGTCCCAACATTGAATTTTTCAAACTCTTAAGTCTTGTGTTTGTTATAATAATCCTAAGAGATGTAAGGACCACCAAGTAATTCGAATCGCAACCAATAAAAGGTACCGGTGTTCAGTTTAACATGGAGGATTGTATATATATTTGTTGTTACCACAATTTTCAAGACACATTTTTATAAAAAAAATGATCTAGCTAATACATTAAAAGCTAGGAAAGTTGTAACGATAAATCACCAAAACATTCGATCAATGTACTTATTCCATTTTCCTCAATTTCCTAACAGTAAAGCTAATCATTATCCAATCGAACATAATAATGAGATATCCGGATGCCAACTATAATAAAAACCTTATCAAAAGCTTGGAGACACAATCACAACACGGCCACAAAAAATGTTTACTTGTCATTCGAGTGAGCGGCGCGCGCGCAGAATACCGGTGCGCGTTGCGAGTCGCGCAAGGACTGACTGGAACTTCGTAATACTTGGTATACTTAGCGATTCGTACCGTGCGGAGGGCGACTGCAGTACGATTAACTTAGTGCTTACTGTTCATTGCTTTCGGTACTAGATTTAGTACATTTTAGTTAAAGGTTCTCGGTGCAACAATTTTTGACGATATTTTACCATTTCTCTGCATTAAGGAGTTTTGGTTACTGTATCTGGTAGATACTTATTGAAAAAGTTTCATTAATAAATTCTGCGAAAGACAAATAAACAGAGATCTTGTTAACAGTTAAATCTTTAATAAGATTTTATTTATTTTAAGAATATTACCCACTTATTTCCAGCCGAGCCTTATGACAACAAGAAGGTCTACTTTCGCACTTCGACGCCAAACGCAGTTAATACAAAAAAAAACTGATCATGATTCAACGCTAATATACGATTGAAAACGTCAACAGACACTATTTAAGGACACATTATTGGTACTTAGTACGAAATATTATACTAGTAATGCGAGGACGTATCTTTAATTTAGCTCTGAAATATTACTCTTCGGCCGTGCATATTGTAAAGAAGCGGGTTTTTGTTGTATAGCGAAATAATCATACCGCCTTTTTATAAGTTAAAACGCCAGGTTTTACTGTAAAAATTTATGATGAAGGTATAGAGCACTTTAGAATATCAACAGCTGCCCCATAAATGCAGCGATGTCAACACCCTTATTAAAATAATCCATCCATTGTTGACTTTTATTCAGAACTGGTTGCTTCTATCTAGTAGATTATCGAGGGGAGCATCAGCGTTTTTTACTGTAATAGTTGCGAGGGTTGGATTAAAAACCCCGCCGTAAATTGCGTTATCAGGCTTTAGCATACAAATGTACAGCTTATCGCCAGAGACTGGTTCATATTCGTATTTGCATTTCGCTTGTTTGAATACGAAACCATTAATATATGTATTTCTCAACACTTTGCTATATTAAATACATACTTAAGACTTTTAAACGCTAGTTATAAAGATAAACATATTTATAACTGGCGCCGATATCATTAAAAACATGTTGTTATTTTTATGGAACTATACAGAATAATACTTGTTAAATAATAAGTATTAATATAGCGAGCTTAACATGTAGTATGTACATAATTATGTAGATGCATCTAACCCAATCATGATAACTAATATGTATTTGCCAATCCTAATTCATTTTGGTTACTCTTTCACGTAAAACTTATTTATAGATAGACCATGAGACCATAGATTAGATAACACTGGGGATATTTTTTATCTAAGTATTGCTAGTGAACGGAAACGCGTGTAAAATCGCAAAGCGCAGCTTTTTAGTATGTAATAGATATGAGGAGAATTCCATACTTCAATAATGTGAAGAATCATAAGTTATTGTACATCGAAAGTTATCACACCAGTAGGAAATTTTAACGTAACGGAATGAAGCAATTATTAAAAATCTTTGCTGCTTTATTAAAATGTGCTTAATAAGCGAAGTCGAGTAATCAACTTGATATTGGTATGTTCATATATCGCCATCGTTTATAAATGTGTTGTATTATGTATTTTATTTCCATATTATTAGCGTAAATTCTTCGTCTCTACATCTACATCCCATCCCGTGATCCTCCCTTCCTCTTTTTGTTGTTTTCACAAAATTAAGCTATATTTTTCTTCGTGTGGTGATACCTACTCCTATATAAATTTGATATAATTTAGATGCGTAAAACTTATTACCATTGAACAAATCGATTTTACCGTTAGAAGTATTTTAAACTTGCGCAATGCAATCAGACACAGTGAACACACTAAGTCACAACGAACTCAGATTATTATATATTATACTTAATTTTGTCTACAGAGCGTAAACTGTAAATCCGTCGCGATTTCCTCTATAATTTATGTATGTAATATATGCAATACGACTTCGGGTGCTTCAAGAAGAGAAGAAGCCAGCTCACTTAAGAGGCGACAAGCGCCAGAGTGTTCATGCGCGGCGATGACCACTTTCCATTGAAGTGATCGCCTCCTCGTTTGCCACAGATTCCATTTTTTTTTATTGTATGAAGTGGTGAGACGAGCTGGACGCCCTCTTGATGGTGAGAGAAACGCCAGCCCATAACCAATGTAGTGCTACCAAGAACTTAAAAACGTTGTGAAGTAAAAGGTTATCTTTGAACGTATTAAATGTAATAGGTAACTCAGAATATTATAAATAAAATAGGCTGAAAAATGGCAAAAACGCCGGACACTCGGTTATATGTACATACATAGTTTGTTCAATAATAGAGTAGTTTGGAAAACGCTCTATCTATAATCTATTTTTAAAAAGGCAATAAACGAATGGCTTCTATTTTTCTGTAAAAGGAAACAAAAATGTAACAAACGGGAAACTTCTATTTGCCGATACCATATACTATATACATAGACTCTCGGTCGGCTGATCGGGTTTTAAATCAATATTAGATCAGTACAAGCAAATAGGTTAAATTTGGTAAGCTTTAAATATTAGACTATTTATGAAACAGAAATATACCGTACTTGCAGTGACGCAAGTCGGTATAGAACCAATGATTTATAGAATTTAATTTGAGTACAGTTGTTATTTATTGGTGATTTAGCATGAATTTTATAGGCTTCGTGATAGTGTTTCCACGCCCAAATCAAATCAGATATGAGATTAAATTCTTACCTTACACTTAATCATAACCAATAGTTTGCATTAATTTTGCCATTGTAAATAATAACTGCTGCTAAACATACAATCGACTTTAAAGAAAAGGGTTTTATTAATAAATGTGTACCTAAAGGGTATTTTCAAATTATAAATAAATTACGAAACAACTGCTCGGTTTCACTCCGCTATACATTGTAGGTTCTTCAACTCTTCAGCAATTAACGAACAATAACGCCCACGCTGACACCGACATCCGCCATTATAAACTGTTGCAAAAAATCATAATAGATAGGGTATATGCATGTTATTCTTATTTACGAAATTATCTTCTAAACTTATTTTTCTAGTCCTAGTCGCACATCACATATTATCATGATATTTAAATTAAAAAGTAGCAGCAAAATGCAGGCATTTTGCAAAACAAATCGATGTTGATATAAAGCGATGCGTTTTCTCGTAAATAAAATTTTCTCGAAATTCTATTGCTACCTACCTATATATAATATATTTTTATTTGGAACTGCGTAAAAAAGCATATTTACAAAAAAGGAAACTTATAATAGGTTACTTTTGTTTTAATCCTGTACCAAATCAGGGCATTACTGCCAATGTAAAAAGTAATTCAAAACGAAAATCATTGCGTTTGAATTATTAATTTAAGTTTGAAATTATTCTTGTCTTGTACTACGCTCTAAAAAAAGCTCTACTAACAACTTACATAGACGCTAGAGACATCTAGGTAATCTTTTGCTATACTATTTACTCCATCTTTTCATGCTACGTTCAATTATTGTCAACTAGATGGCGCTGCGCTAAACTTATTTGACATTTACCCATTCGTCGCAAGGTGGCGGATATTTATATATGATAAATGAGCCGTATATTAAATGAATAATTTTTTTACGCTAATAATGAAATGTTCTAAATTTATTTGGTGCATACTTATATTATTTATTTGCATATAATGTTTACAGACCCCCAAGGAGTGTTACTTTCATTTTTCGTGTAAATCTTTATAATTGGAATTATCTAATTACATAAATCATCAAGGTACAACGTGAAGTTCTAGATGATAACATGTTTTATAATTTATTCACTGATAATTATAATAATTGACAAATAAATAAGCCAAGGCTTTTCATCTTATATATCAATCTGCATATTAAAACGAATCAATAATTCCCGTCAGACCCGATGACCATAACAGTTCGTCCTCGCCTGAGGACATGCGTGATTATAATTCACAGTCAAGGTATGCCGAATTATTATGGTGATGAGGTCACAGTTTTGGTAAAGGCTTGTCGGGCAGGACACGACGCGTCCTTCCTCAGCTCCTCACCCATCCGGTGAACTCAGTTCAGTCGGCCTTTGGTATACCGTTATCTTATAATGTCACAAGCTGTTGCTTGCGACTACGTCCCTGTTGATTAGTTTTCCCATTATTTCTTCGCTCCTATTAGTCGCAGCGTGATGTTATGTAGCCTTAAGCCTTCCTCGATAAATTGTCTATTCAATAAAAAAAGAATCTTTCAATTCGGACCAGTAGTTCCTGAGATTGGCGCGTTCAAACAAACAAACAAACAAACAACCTCTTCAGCTTTATATATTAGTATAGATATGTATGTGCAAACTTACACCGTATTCATATTAGTCATAACGTAGACGTATAACGCATAGCCTGATAGTCCCTTAATATTCGGTATAATCGGTCCGCTATAAGTGAAGCCAAAATTGTATAACATAGGTGTGTAAGTGTAAAGAGCACGTTCTTATACTCGATGACACGAACACAATAATATTACTGCTATAAGAAATTTACCCTACAAATGTGGAAAATTTTAAATCTACTAAAAACGATTTTAGACGATCTATGTAATTTGACAAAATTGTCTACTTTGAAATGGCTTCACTTTGCGTGCTCATATTGCGGTTCTAGGGGTTATTATTCTGGGTCAGAATATATATTATTATATTACTCTCTGACGCAAATACTACTAAATTAATATACTTAAGTTCGGCATACGGTTTAGACCTGTAGGTATTACAGACGATCGCTTTCCACTCTTAAACATTGTCCAATGAACCGACTACTGTTAATTTAAAAGCGTGAGAAAATGAACTCGACCTTGTCGAACAATTGATTTCTTAAGACGCCACCATTTGAAAACTAGTTTGATTGTATTGTAGATAAACTAATCATACGAGAAATTCCCAACATCCTTGTTTGCGATTTTAATAAATTGATGAAAATAAGTTTAACATGAACATTATTATTATATTCTAAACGTAAATTAAAGACTTATCTTGAATTATCAAATTCGAGCAAAACTCACACCCACGCATGACATTTTGTAACGTATGTATATGTAATATGAATTAAATATGTTAATAATCATGCAATAAACCTGTTCATTATGTGAATAAAAATATAGGTAAACTACTCTTATAAGAATATATTTAACACATAACGGTCGTAACGTGGACTGCCTTGCGTTTCGACACAGATTAATTCGTTTTATTTGTATTAATGTTTTAACAAAACTTTATAGAAGTTAGTACAAAAATAATATTATGAATAATACGGGGGGTACAATCAGCAATGGTGCCCGTGGTCCCACTACCCACTGCGGTGGGGCAGACCACAGCTTGGTTTTTGGTCGATAGAAGTTCCCTACGTTAGGGAAAGGGGTACGTAAAATCTGGATCTTAACATTGCTTTTATCAATAAGTTAAATTTTTTTCGAGTTTTATGGTTATATAGTAGTACCATACTACTAGTACACAACAAAATATTTATTACGTTACAAAACACGGAGCGGATTTTACGCAAATAAAATCGCGAGGCAATGCTAGTGGCTTTTGGCTAAATAATATGCTGATGAAATATTGCATAACAAATTAAAAATAACAGGTTTACAATTAAGTAACTCTAAACTACTTCTAGCATACTGACAACAACATCATTTTGTTTTATAGTTGACTTTAAACTTAACATTGCAATGCCATGCAATATGATTCTACACTTGAATCCTTACTTAAGTTGTAATAAATAAACTTCACAAAACAGAGTACATTTTTTCATAGGTATGTTATGTAAAAAGTCAACGTGTTATTTTACACATAACACCATCAAGATCCTTTTAAAAATAAATTCATATTGATAGAGATACATTTTCTATAAATATAAATAGAAACTGTTTATTATTTCGATACAGGAATACGTATGAACAAAAGAAGAATGTTTTATTTAAGTAAACCAGGTAAAGTTTCTAACGGATGTTTCGAAAGAGTATTAATTCTGATCACATACAGCTCTTAAATAAAACTTACAATGAAATGCAAAGTTTAACTTTATACATATATTATAATTAAGAGTAATATTTACATTAATATCATTGGCATTACCCGTCTCCCAAATTTGTCACCCAAATCCATTCACATATTATATATAATACTTCTTATTTCTTATTTTTAGTAAGGAAGACTATACATAGACAAGACGCATCTAGCTGGAAAATGCCGAGGGCGGCACATTTTCTTCATAGGGGAAGTTGCCCTTTCGCAATATTTTTGCTACCGACACCAATTCTTTATAATGTCACGAGCTTCACTTTTATGCGTTTATCATATCTATTTATCTTCTTAAAAGCACATATATCTACACTGAAATTTGTAGTTATAGAGATAATTTATAAAGATGTAAAGACGCAGGATAGTGGCACAATTTTCTTTGTATACATGTGCCAAAAATAATCACGACTTAGCTCGAATGCAAGGCAATCAATACATGCAAACGAAATGTAAACAGTATACAGCATTAATTCAATTTTATACAAGTAAGCCACATACTAAAGAATCGCTTAGTTCCGTATGTTCTGTTGACCTTAATTACGCGGTATTTGAGGCGTCGCTATAACGATCTTCAATATGGTTACCTAATCTAAACAAGATGGGCGCCATAAAAAATTAGATACAGATTGAAGAACCTTGTAGCTGAATGATATTCAGATAATTGTAGCTATTGTTTTTTAACTATTTGGGGTGTCATGCCATGTTAGTTAAATCTATGTGTTGTGTGTCACACGTCAACAACGACTTGTCTAGATCTTGTATAATTTTCACTCTCTTACTCCAGAGCAAACAAATTTTGAACCTTACTGCTCCTTGCTAATGCGCTGAAAAATACCAAATATCCTTAGTGTTATTGTAATCTACAAAAAAAAGAATTATCCGTAAACAGATATGAAAGATAAAAAGACGGAATAAAAATATGTATTTACTCTCAAAATCTGCTTGTTGCCATATAAACCTTTTATTCTTTGCGCGATTACTTTTAAAATATAGACTCTTATCGGTATTAAAAAGATGTTTGTCCTTGTTTTTTTTTTAAATAAACGAACTGTTGATGGACCCTGATTGTATCATCTTACCATTTTATCTCCACGTAATCTCTGTAACGACGTTGTCGACAATCTTTCGCATATTTTGAACATTCAAAAAAACAAATAAATGTCATGTTACTTATATCTCTCGTCAACGTTGACAATTACATATTTATATCATAATTATTTTTGTTGTAGACATAGGCCTCAGACATAGGCATACTTATATATTTATTTTTTATATAATTATTAGAAGAGGGCTTGTGAAGTAGAAAGATATTTGAATTTCTTAAATAAATAAATTGTCTTATCTCTGTAATTAACCTTTAACATATTTAGATCACTACTTTGATTATACTATAGGTAGATTAAGATAGAATTTATCTAAAATGCATTTAAAACTATTATAGATATAACCAGTCTGTCTGTCTATTAAATCTTGGTTTTATTACAAAGATTGCCTTCGTGTAAAATAAAGACGCGGGAAAAAGCTCATGACGTATTTGATATAGAGCAGATATTAGCTGTTTAAACCGAATGCCGTATATACGATGCTATAATAGTTATATCGTCCAATTATGTTTCAAAGTAAAAGTTTAACACCCCAATAAACGTTTATTATAAATTTTTATATGCTCAGAGTTACAAGTTAGCCTTTCCATTTATAATATTACTGTAGTTAGAAAGAAATACATACATGTTTTGATAAGCTGTATGAAGGCGAATGAAGTAGTTAGAACTAATATAAGTGGTTCACTGTAACACAATTTTCAGTTGTACTAAGTCTCAACATATGAAGTCAATGTTATGAATAAGTAAGTATCGCTTGAGTCATCTGAAAGACTGTATAAGCTCAATGTCTTTATAGTTAGTATGTGTGTACCTACACATTGTGCAACTGGGTGGCCTCGATTGTTAATTGAATTAGGAATGCAATTTTCTTCTTTGACATTGATACTATTGTATTTATTTATTTTAAACGTGTGTTTTATGCATACAATTTTAATTGCTTCAGTATTCGCTATTCGTATTATATTTGCAACTGCACTGATATATTTCCCCTAGCAATGTATACGCGATAATGGCCTGTTATCAAACGTAATGAGGACATCATTATTGCGGTGATTTAATAGTAAAAATATATCGCGGCACACGCACAGCGAATCAACAGGGGATAGATCCCCGTCTGGACCGGCGTCTGTCAATATTTCGCAGAAATAGGCGTTGTCATGACAACGAGGGTTCGCCTCCCGTGTCGGTCGGTGCCCTCCAGCCGTGCACAATGCAACGGAGGGACGAAGGGTGAGAAGTAAAAAGGTCTCCGTTGTCTAGGGCTGAACAGTGAGCCTCGAAATACTATTTCTGACATCTCTATCACATAGGTATTTACCTAATAGCGAAGACATATTACACGTTATAAATCAACGAGTATCTGTTCCGTTAAGCTAATCCTTTGACGAACAATTTAAAAGCCGCACGGACTAATTATTTATAACAAAGAAACATTTCGAGTGAAATTCCCATGATCTTTTGAGAAGAACAATAAATAACGGTAGAGGTCGTGACATAAAATAATAATGTTATTTCGTGAACGCCGAATAAAATATCCGCGAGTACGATCATTTATACGTCTCAAAACTCGACATTAATAAAAATCATTAAAATGACGACCTTTATCACGAAATTCGGTGACGTGTCACTTGTTGTGGGAACGGTAGGCCTTCGAGACGTTTATAAGCGGGAAATTCTGTGCATGTCATGTCGTATGATTTACATTAAGATAAAATACCGGTATTATATGATACACACAACATAACATAATATACTCATTATAGAACGGACGTAATTAGCGTTTAATTTTAGTGTTGCTGCCGCTAGTTTTTAATGCATTCCACATTTTTAAGTCTTGCCATTTTGACACGTAAGTTCATCTAAATCCAAATAAAATGATTACCAACAATTTTGAGGATGTTCAATAACTTAACGATAAAAAAATATCCATTGTTATACTTTCATATTGGGGCATGCAATAAAAATTCCCATGTCAACTAATTAATTTTCCCAGGGTAATCTGAGCTGTTCCGTCAACCTGCTTCTGATGTTGCGCCTCAACGAATTCAGTGACCAGTCATCTTAATATCATATTTTCTACGTTCAAATCTAGAATGAACGATACAAGCTTTAACTTGCATAGTTATAATCTATGCACAAAACGTGGGTAAATTTATGACAAACTAGCGACCCGCCCAACACTTAGCACCGTGCATATATTACGCTTGTATTATACATATAAATCTTCCTCTTGAATCACTTTATGTTTAAAAAACCTCACAGTTTTAAAGTCTTACAGAGGGAAGCGACTTTGTGGTATATGTGAAGATATAATCATTATATAAATATACAAATGGGTTCATTTGTATTCACCATGAATTTACTTATGCGTATTATGTAACAGTATTAAAAAAAAACAAAACCTACCTCGGAATAAATTAAACAATGTGGTAGAATACAAAAACCATCGATTCTTTTATTAAAATGTGTTGCTATTTCGTTGTCTTGACGACAGCAAGCCGCGGAAAATAAAAACAAAAGCTCTCCACTCTGAATAGTCACACAAAAACTTATTTTTAGATTGCAGCGGTGCTCGCAATCTTTCACTAGACTGCTATTTTATATTAAAAATACTTAATAGTTGTACCGTTATCTTTTCAAACAGAACATAAACCTATTTTGTTAAGTGTATATTTTTTAAATTGAATGTTCTAGCTTAACAGTAACTTATACTTTGAATAGTTATTTTACAACAAAATATCCTTATATTTCATTTTGTCGTTTGTATATCTTATATAAGAGACATAAGTTCTTTTTTATATATACTTACAAAAGATTTCATCTACCAACATTAATATTCATAGTTATTGAAAAAAGCTTAAGTAAAAAATAAAAGCCATATAAAGCCGAGTCGTAAAAATACTTTTTGAAAGGAAAATATAGAAGGAAATATTGCAGTGCTCGCAGCCATTTTCACTTCGTATAGTTGGAAAAATAAAAAAGAATCGAGTGCATGGTATACCTTGCAACACACCTACATGTTCTGACTACAGCTATTAGTTCTACTACTATTAATAATATAGCACATTATATGTTTAATTATATCAATGAAAACATACTCTTTCAAACTCAACTGCATACTACGCTAAGCCGTATTTGCATTTCTATAGATTGCATCGACCTGCTCTACATTCAGTGTTTTTACCGATAGTGCTTCAAAAAAACTCTTAGTACAATTCTCAGTATTACACAGCGTAGAACAATAAGCGTACGCAATGCGGAGGGCTCGTCCCAGTTTACTGATAAACAGTTGGCCGTGGGAGGAATGCCTCCATGACCTCTCTGGACGTCTAATTGAATGATAGACCACTAAATATGGGTAACGTTACACTGTTTCATGTTACGAATGTCCAAATCCGTGGTCGATGAACCGGTTGCGCTGTTTGTATCAATGAAACTATTTACAATCGAATGTGTTTGAACCGCGCGTTACTCGTGCCTTGATTATTATCCTTGCTATTTTATGTTCACATGTAGTGACCGCTACTTGTGCTCCGAGTTCTGAATTGCGCTCATAAAATATTGTCGAGACTTAGCTAAAAGTTACAACTTCTCGACATCGACCCTAAAGTTAATTTTTCGACTGGTCTTCTTACTTCCTCCATTTCCAGAATATAAACGGAAAGCTTGCTTATACTAAACTTACACGCTAGATGGCTTTTCATATCTTTTTAGTCTATCACACATTTATTATATAAATTTTGTAACAGTTGCAATAATAATATGCTTAATGCTTATTGAAAGCGACTGGTCATAACATTATCAATTTTGATTTCTAGGTTATCTTATCTTCTTTAATATAACACACTTATACAACGCAGAATCTAGAAACAGTATTGTAAAGACTCATGTAAATCATAATAAAGGGTATTGTTTAAAAACCACAAAATTTTATATTTACAATAAAATTGTAACTACAACCGTATGTTGTGATTTGTGATATAGTATTATAATTAATCTATCTATATTACATTGTAATGATTGCACAATTTTCCTGCATTGCTGATAAAATACCGTATACAAATTGTTATATTCGATACGCTTTTCTATACCACTATGTGATGTAACGATCACTATGTGGTCTTACTTACTATTTACTATAGAAAAATGTATCTAGACGCGGCGTCAGGGTGGCCAGCCAAGTTCGAGAAAAGACAACTAAACAATGTATCATATATGCATTAGACGGGATATAAAACTTCTTAATTCTTCTTACAACCTTAATGGCAGCTGGATTTTTAAAATGAAACAGTAGCATTAATGAACATATTATTCTTTCAAACTTTAAAGACCGATATAATTTTCAACCTAACTTGTGACATTATCTGGATCTTTTGAAAGATACCCAACAACTGTTACGTTATCGAAGTTATTTCCTTTTAAATAAACAATGTTCACAAAAAAAAATTGAATCGAGCAAATATTTGCAAAAGTTACCGCCGAACTGTTTTTTTATTTACCGTTACACAAAAATCAACCGTACAATTTCGATCGAACCGAAAACAGACAAATATTTTAAGATATCGTAGAAAAAAGAAAGATTATATCATGTAATATTGACACAGGTTGGTTTCCCTTTACTTTTATTGCACAATAATAGAACTCACATGATGCAACTATCAGGTGTGTACATAAAACATAATAATGTTCTCTGCACACCCATTGCTTACTAAAATGGATTTAGATCGATTATATAAGGGTTTGGTTGAAATAATTGTTGCTGATATCAAATTGACATCCTTGGTCAAGCGTCAACGTATAGGTTTAAAAAGAATACTAAAATGCTGAAAGAGTACAGTCAGAGTTCAAAATAAAACAGGTGTAACGCCGAAAAGCCAATCACGGGCTCCCACTTGGCCTTTGGCAATTACCCGGACTGCTATTGATGCACTTATTTTCAGCAACATGCTATTAATATCTTGTTCATAGCTTTTTCGTTCGTAGGCTGAATACATACCAATATTACGTAGTAGTATGAGTTTAAAAGTTGCAATCGACTATAAAAACATATTACACAGATTCAATTTTACAAAACATCATTGGTTGAATTACTGTTTCTTGTATTTAGAAAATTTCTAATGATACATATAATTGTTTTCTTTCCATTTGTTAGGTATTTTCAGTGAGTTAGTATGTTTTGTAGTCGACTGTACATTGAAAAATATTGAATGAATCATAAAAAGGCATTTATAATTTAGCAGCTAAAATTGACTGTGAAAATTGCAATTAATCTCCTAATGGGGCCGGGTGACGAGTCTGGCGCGTAGGCCGTTATCCTGATTTATTGCCATGGTATCTCCCTTTAGCGCGCTGCAAATGACCCTTACGGTCCAGACTTTCCCCGGGAGGCAAATAATTATCTCCTCACGAGCTCCCGCCATATTGCCGCTCCCTCGCACTGAGTGTTACGCTTAACTCCATAGTGCTCTATCCGTCGTTCCCTGCAGCACCGATTTCAAGTTAATTAATGTTAAATTTATCGGGAAAAGCCGATCAGACGATTGCATGCAACGCTTTAGTAATTTGATATAATACAATGACGGTAAATTAATCTGTATTATTTATGAAAAGTCCATTGCAACGAAATAATAATGATTTTACACAATAATGAGAGTGTGATCGAGTGTAAAATTAAGCGATCAATAACAATCATGTGTGTGTTAATCAAAATATTTAACACATAATCGATCTATGTAGCTTTATGTACTCAGCTGATTAACAAATACAAGTAAATCGATGATTGATTATATTCAACATTAAGATTAAAGTCCTCTAACCATTGAAAATCTTAAATTCTACTTAATCAAATTTGAAAATCTTCTATCTAGATATAAGCACAACAATATTTTTCATTCACATGAAACCCGAAAAAATAAGTAAATTTTTGACGGGATCGCGTTTTACCGCGGGTGTTGCAAAAATAACCACAGTTTACTCGTGACAGAAAGTAAAATCCGTTTAAACACTAGATTAGATGGTCTTGTTTACATACAAAACACTGCTGGGTGTGGGCCATGGAAAATGACTCAGGTCTCAGCAGTACACTTTCTACCCAAAAGTCATTAGCAGGCGAGGCACGTTATCATGACGAAGATAACGGTATTTTCACACGAACGAACTTCTTAAACTTCTAATGTATTATACAATTCACTTCTAAGCTGTGTCACTAAATACATCGTTAGGACAATTATTTTTATTTTTATACCTAATTAATTATTCTTTTCATTAGTATACAACATTGAAAATAACAATCATATTAATAATATAAATATTAAAGAAGATTTCTAACATAATTATTTCAGTTACGAAAGTTCATGCAACAATTATAATATTTAATTTATGTTAAGTTGCTGTTTGTATTCAATTTAAAAATAAAAGAGTTCGCAATTTTAGGAAGATTCAGAATATGTTACTGATTGTTAATATTTAGAAAATCGTAAATATGTTTATATTTACACACACAATTACATACAATTTAATTAACTTTAAATCAAATTTGGTCGCTTTGGATGTATTTTTTTCTCAGGCAATTTCTCTCAAAGAACGTAACAATTTAACATCGGTCGTTATAATTGGATAATAAAGCATAATAACCACAATTGTTTAAATATTTCGCAGAAGTTTCGATCAAAATATCTTCATTAATATATTGAAATTGAATTGCTATTACCACGCAGTCATGGATTCGTGATCGGCTTCATTGGACATACTATCGCTAAATACTTACTGGCCCGTAATAATTTGCCCACTTGTTCTAGTTACTAATTACAATGTTAATTCAATTCGGAATATTGCATTCATTGCTTTGTCGTTTATAATTGGACTTTTATTTAGAAAACTTTCACTTAATATGTCTTTGCCGCAATAATAATAATCTATACTAATATTATAAAGAAGTAAAGTGTGTGTGTTTGTTTAATTGTAAGGGGTAATCTCGGGATCTACTAAACCGATTTTAAAAATTCTTTTTTTTTTTAATTATTCCTGAGTGTCATAGGCTATATCAAAAAAGCATTGTTAACATTATGCCCAACGAAGTGGGCACGGGTCAGCTAGTCGATTTATAAAGTTGATAAAATTTCTGAGCGATATAGGCATGACTTTACGCTGAATTGACTGGGGTAATACAACCGCTCCTTAGTTTACTGGATTTTAGTTCAGTATTTGCACACTATTTAAAAAATTTAACTTATTACATGTACGAAATTTCTTCTTGTCTAATAGTTGACTTATGAATATTCATACAACATAATACGCGTCCGGCTGATAATGAAGACAATACTAAATAATAATTACCAGACACGGAAAAAGCAAAAAACGAATAGTTGGAATATTTAAGAGAGTTCATACCCAAAATAAAATATGGTATTTATTATTTTTAACTGACTTAGTATTGTATTGGTAGGTCAGTTATAATACCTACAACTTATTTAATTTATAGGTACTTAGGTACTTATGTACGATCGCTACGAAATACTCTCTCGCGCTTTGAATCGCACTCATGATATTTATATGAGACAGTCAGATAATCAACTGAACGGAGATTCTGCCACTGGTTTAAAGGAAGTTATCATCCCCTTCTTCTACAGTCCACTTGGTAGTATAATACTATTGATGTAAAAAACTGCTTTTCTCTTAGGACCCTAAACTAGAAAGCGAATCGATGTGGCCGTGCCTAGTGAATGATCAAACCACAACATAGTTTATAAAATTTTCACTTTAAAAAGCAATACTTTAATCATTAAACCTTCGATATTTCGGAAACCTAAAAATACCCTTTAGGAAACGCATTGGATGTGTACATGAATTTAATTCAAATCCACATGAATACAAACTGAATAATGTATATCAATATTTCAGTAAACTATGTAATTATTAATATTTTAATTAACGATTGTTGTTATCGTGGGTAGGCAAATCTATCGTGGAAGGTCGATGTAGAATATGAATTAGCAAAAGCTGCGTTGTTGTGACCCTCACTTAAGTAAGTTGGTTGCTTAGGTCAGCAATGACATAGACTTCAGTTTAAATTCATTATCCTCAGTATATGTAATATAAATGCGAAAGTTAGTAAATGAATGGGATATATGGATTTGCTGAAGTGTGATTTTTAACAATAAGCCTTTCTTAACTTGTAACACACAAGACACTTTATCCCGGTATTGCCTATGAAACGAAAACTGCGAGGGTTTAAATAGTATTTTAGACGAATGAGGCTGTTAAAAATTTTTGTTCGAGAGAGTGGCGCCTAACACCAATATAAAGTAATAATATAATAATTTCTAATATAGATGTTAAGGCTTTACCAAAACAATAAAAAATAAACTAAACATTAAGCACTTTCTGGTAATACATAAGTATAACAGATAATATATAAAATTTATCTAATATTTATAGTTTTAGTTGTTATATAATGTCGTTTCATTTTCTTCAATTTCATATTATTATCATGATAGATGATGACGAATGATTAGTGGATTCCTGACTTCTTCTTCGATTCCTTGTCTAAGTTATAAAATTAAGAATAATCTTTGGGAATTTACAATATAAACGTAGCTGTCATATACCAGCATTCATGTTAGATATGAACTTTAAGACAGATACTATAGTTGTTTATATAAACAATTTTTAAATCTTGTTCACTGACCTTTATTACTCATCTGTATACCTTCGGTCGTGTCATACCAAAAGAGCTTACGTAAGCGCCGATTAATTTTAAATAAAACATGACATTTTTGTTTACAAATAACATTTAATCACAAGGAGATTCTACGCTTTTTTTCTGAGGATTTGATTTTCCGATTGAGGGTGAACCGATTTTGATGTTTTTTCTTAATATGAAAGTTGTAGCTTTCCATGTAGTCCTACTACAATTTCATCCTGATCCATTAGTTCTGACTATTAAATCTATGAGAAAACCTTATAAGTCTCATATGTATTTGCATTTAGCTTTCCAGTTGAAATGGATTGTTAAATTTTTTTATATTTATATATATATTTCTTTTAGACAATACTTTTTATAAGGGGCTTTTAACCACTATGATAAGACAATACTTATAAGCAATTAAACTTACCGCATCTATCCAACCAGCCCTCCACCCGACAAGGATATTGGATCACCAAGTTTTCATCGTTCATCGTGGAAATGTAAAGAAACTTTCTTCACGAAAATGTTATCTTTGGCTACAGAACCAAGCATCACCGACAACTAATTCACAATCACTACTACTTGCTACTATCTGCCCATTGCTACTTAGGCACAAGAAATGTCTTAACTACCACACCTAACTTTCACCAGCAAGAAAAAACTCCTGCAATTTTTATTGAAACAACATTCTTATTACAGGTTTGTTACGACATTTTTTAAGAACTTTTTTAAGAACAAATAATAAAACATTTTATTTTATTGTATCAATAATTATCTGCTTTAATGTAATCCTTAAATATTTTTTCGCACCTTCCTAAAAATATGTTTACACTACAGTGATAATCTACCGTCAAACATATAAATTTTTATTATTTATATGTAGTTTAATATTAATTAAAGAGTGTCTAAAAAGGTTTATAAATAGATTTCACAAATTGAATAATTTTCTTTGCATATGCAAACGCACACGTGAGTGACGCACTTTTAAAACATTTTTCACAGCCACCACGTAAACAGCTCACAAAAAACTGATTTGTGATTCGTCAATCGTCAAAGTAGTTTAGCAAACCGCGAAACGAAGTCGCATTCGTCCGTGCCCCGACGAATATAGCCGAGCTCGGATCTATTCTAAACAATGTCTGAACGAAATAGCCTCATTATTTTATCTCTATCTTCTAGTATTGACCCTCCCTTTTATCACCAATGTGTTATCACGACATGCGCGCGCACTTTTTGAATTTCAATTTTTATAAATCACAGTTATAAGTTATTAATTAATGAATAAATATTGATTAAATACTAGCAAAGTAAAATAAATCGTAAGAAATCATTTTTCTTTAACTAAATAGTTTCATTTCACACAAATTTAAATAAATAAAAATTATAAAGCTGCCTAAAAAGCTTTATATTACAAAACAAACCCATAATTTCTTTGAAAAAAAGTTCTAATCGAACAATTTCAAACATTTCTTGGTTCAGTTTAAAGAAAATATTTTTTCTTGAAGTACTCTCAAAGTATGTCGTTTGCTCAATCATACCACTACCGGCGCGCATAAAATCCTATCCTATCCTACTAATAGGTATAATAAATGTGAATGTTTGTGAGAATGTATGGATAGACCTATTTTTATTATTCTATCATGCAAAAACGGCTGGATCGATGTACATGAAATTTGGTATGTAGATAGGTGGATTAACACATAGGATACTTTATATCCCGACATTGGTCCGGGAACAGGAACCACGCGGGTAGAACCGCGGGGTACAGCTCATCTGTAATATATTATGTAAAATATTTGAAAGCGTTATATCAACCATAAGTTATCCCTACTAATATTAATTATAAATACAAAATACCTCTGTCTGTCTGTTACGCTTTCACACCAAAACTACTAAACCGATTGTAATGAAATTTGGTACACAGATGGTCTAGAGCCTGAGAAAAGACATTTAAGGTGGTATGGGTCCAATGAACTAAAGACCAGTCGAACCATTAGCTGGTTGTTGTTGTTGCTGTTGTCCAAATAATTTAGGGGAAGCCTTAAATAAATGGAGGCTGCTTTAAATTAAAATCACTCTAAACTTTAAGATGTATTACGTTTTAATATTCAAGAGACAAAAAAAATAATTAAATGAATATTCATAAGCAACTTATAATAAATATGTAGGTGATAATATAAGGAATAAGCATAAACTAGTCATAGAAACTAAAAGTTATTTTATTTAAGCTTATGTTATGGTTTTTCTTATTACATAACTACTCAACGTTAAGAAAATATTATTAGGATTAAGAAGTCGTTTAAAATTAATATTTCAATATTTTACTAGCGCTGGCAATATCTGATCAAAAGATGACATTGGCATTCATAAAATTTCACTTTGTTCATTGTTGGATTTGTCAGACTCAGACTTCAGAGTCAGATGTCAGTTGTCAAATACGGACGTCAAATATACAGTAGAGTGTAAATCGAGTTAATTTTTGTGGATAGTTTATTTCTGTGTTCGCCTTTGATAAAAATTTTAAAAATGGCACTAAAGGCCCTTGTTGGACAAAGTAAGTAAATAGTTTATTATTATAAAAGTGCACTACTTCACATTTTGTTGGAGGAGAATATAATGACAATAGGTCACTGCCTAACTTTTATCGATGACTAATTTTTGGTCAATATTTTCATTTCTATGTTATTTTTTGTAATTTTTGATGAATTATTTATTTCGAAGTATTCGTACATAGAATCTCCATAATTGCACGAAAGTTAAGTTGCGTCATGCAATAATACACCCCTAATTTTTTTCTTTACATTATATTTCTCACTTTACAAAATGGTTTCCTGTTAAAGTCCTTTACATTATTGTTTAAATAAGAACAACTCACTACAATTAATATGTTTTTGCTATACCAATAGGCTTAAAAGGCGGATAGGTTGACCTAGGTGTCTGTTATTGATTTTCTTGTCACTTCACAGTGGGGTGGGAATGGGGTGAGAAAACGTCATACATTGCGGCGTTTAACACTGCCCACCTTTTAAAATGCTAAATTTAGTTAAAGAATATGATGATTATATAGTAATTATGTTCAAAAACTTAAGACATGACTATAATAACAAAATAATTTATTACACTTCCCCATTAAAATTCACTAAGGTTACAATTATTTTTTTAAATAATTAAATGCAAGTATAAATTATTTCGAGATATTTACTCAAACAAATATAAAGTAATTTTTTTAAACATTTTTAATATCAAGACATATTTCATCATTTGATCTGAATGTAGATCTTGACCTAGACAAGATTTATATGTTAGGACTTCAACTACATAACTTAGTCAGTATCATCAATGAATATTTTTAATATTTCTTTATTATGTATATATGTCTATAAATTATTTAAGTCCTTGTTTAACTTATTAGTTAAGATTTATTATTATAAAATTTGTATTTAATACTCAATTGAGAACTATATTGTTTGATGCTTGCAAGTTGCACAGCATTTTCTCATAGCCTTGAGTACAACAAAAAATGTTATCATTCTATTTTGGCCTATTCATAACAATAAATTTTGTCATATTTTATTACAGAAATTATGAATGAAGTCATCCGATATCGACCCAAAGGAAAGGAAATTCCAAAAGTAGAATGGAGGATCCTTATAGTGGATCAACTGTCCATGAGGATGGTGTCAGCTTGCTGCAAAATGCATGATATTTCTGCTGAAGGCATCACTTGTATGTATTATCCATTTTTTTTGTTATAACATAATTTTAATTTCCAATGAAAATTTATTGGTCACTTAAACATTGTGTAAACACATGTTTATTAAATAGATTTGTAAAACCATAAGATTATAAAAACAATTTCAAAGATAGGCAGAAGATGCAGTCTATGTCTTAATTATAAATTTAAGTGAATTAGAATAGAGCCTTCCATACATGTTTTTAGTAAATTACTTGGATTTAATTGTTTCAGTGGTAGAAGACATTCATAAGAAGAGGGAGCCTCTATATACAATGGATGGCATTTACTTGATTACACCATCGGAAAAGTCAGTACATGCTCTTATTAATGATTTTTCTATCGGCAACCGCATCATGTACAAAGCAGCACATGTATTCTTCACTGAAGGTATTGTAAATATGATTACAAAAATATGCTAGTAATTTAGATGCCTCTCATTTTCTATTTTGTTTTTATTTAACCTACATATTTTTATTTTTCTCATACATTATACTATTTATTGGCTTAAAATTTTGTTGCAATTTAAAGTTTATTTTGATTTCACTTACAGCTTGCCCTGATGTGCTATTTGATGAATTATCCCGTAGTCGTGTAGCTAAATATATCAAAACATTAAAGGAAATCAACATTGCTTACATACCATATGAACAGCAGGTTTGTTCCTTGTGTTTTGCTTGCCCTCCAACTTAGATACATACTCAACTTATATAGATTAGATCTATTTATAATCATTGTATTGTATAAGTCATTTTCTATGTATACACACATTATTGTGACTTGAATGTTATTTTACACGCTGCTCTATACTAGTGTGCCCTGAGGAATTGTTCAACGAACTCTGCAAGTCTTCAGCTGCTAGGAAAATAAAAACTTTAAAGGAAATCAACATCGCCTTTTTACCATATGAAAGCCAGGTGATTTAAGTTGTTCAAAATGAAGTAAAATTTAAATCAGCATTTTAGATAGCAATAATGTTTAATCTTGTTAAATATGCAACAATAATTGATCATATCTTACTGAAATAAATAAAATTAAAAATAAGGAATAAAAAAATTGTGAGTTAGCTGTCTGTTAATAGATTTAAAACTGACTCTTCTGTCATTATAAGAAATTTCGTTTATTTGCAGGTGTTTTCGTTGGACTCTCCGGACACATTCCAGTGTATGTACAACCCGGCCCTGACACAGACCCGCAATGCTAACATGGAGCGCATCGCGGAGCAAATTGCTACTCTCTGTGCCACCCTTGGAGAGTATCCATCTGTGCGATATCGCAGGTAACTATATTCTATAATATAGAGAGCTTAACATTTTTAAGCTGTGTTAAAATTCTTTAACCAATAGAAAGATGCTTCATTTGTTGAAACGGGATTGAGTTTTACTTAACTAATTTATTGATAAAAATAACTTCATCAGTTGAAAGTAAGTTAAAAATAAATTAATGTTTTATATGAAATTAAAATTGTGTTAAAGCCATTCACAAGAATATTGAATTGTGTGATAATCATAATCCTGTCTTTCTTTACAGTGATTGGGAGCGAAATGTAGAATTGGCTCAGCTGATCCAACAAAAACTGGACGCTTACAAGGTAAAGGCTTTTTTAACAAATGTTATCTTCATATCATACATTACATATCTGTTTATCCCAGTTTATAAAATCCCTTAAAGTTTTGTTGTTTTTTTTACTCTGCAAAATAATATGCATTTCCCTAATGTTTAAAAAATTAACTTTGATATTATGAAATGTCTATTATTTGGCCAATTTACTGTGTACAGGCGGACGAACCAACGATGGGTGAAGGTCCCGAGAAGGCGCGCTCACAACTCTTGGTGTTGGATCGTGGCTTTGACTGCGTGTCTCCACTTCTGCATGAGCTCACTCTCCAAGCTATGGGCTATGATCTATTGCCGATTGAGAATGATGTCTACAGGTAAGCCAATGTTAATGGCCGTTATTATATCACAATTATGAGGGTAAAAAAAATCTTTAAATTTTTAATTAAGAATTTTATAGGCTATATGTATATATGACCTATAAAGGTATATTCAAATGGGTTTAAGTTTCGGGTAAAACCCATAGACAACATTGAATTGAACTGTAAACAACTTCAGTTTATTTTCCATAATTCAATGAAACTTTATCTTTATGTACATTGTAAAGCTTATCTCGAAACATGATTTAGCTCTGACCTAATAGCAGTCTGTTTTGCATACATGATACAAGTATGATGTTGAACAAACTGATGAATCATTTTGATGGAGATTAAAATTTATCCCAGTGGCCTGTTTCCGTTGTTCTGCCGAAAGATGGCGTTTACAATTTTCTTTGTTTATTTATTCATTAACTTCAATATTTATTGATATGATATGATTAATTGTGCACGATTACTAACACTGCCATCATTGAGTAAGCAATACAAATCAATGTATTTTGTATAGCTGAACTGATTTCTATATTTTATTTATACTATTCCTTGAAGTAAAAGGATGGTTTTTAGTTTTTACATAGGGAAAATAAACGTAGGTAGTAGAGTAAGGGTTTAAGGTTACAGGTAGGAAAGTTACGGTATGAACGAAGTCGCGTCGGGCCTGCTAGTAATTAATAAAGTAATCTAAAGTTTCATGTAGCCTTGTACTGCAGCAATTTTTTTAATAGTTAAAAATAATAAAAAATAATGATACAGATATGAAGCATCAGCAGGCTGCATGAAGGAGGTGCTCCTGGACGAGAACGATGAACTGTGGGTGGAACTCCGTCACCAGCACATCGCTGTTGTCTCCAACTCTGTTACTAAGAATTTGAAGAAGTTCACCGACTCAAAACGCATGGGTGGCGGTGAGTTTGGTGATTTTGTTTACGAGATATATATTAGTCTTAAAAGCATTTAATATTAATTAATTAAGAAGAAGTGAAGAAGAGACTCATAGCCGAAAGATAAAGAATAAATACAATTAATTATTTGCCATTTGTTTAAGTTGGCAACGAAAATATATTTAAAAACCAACCAGATAATATATTGTAACGTTTATCTTTATAGGCGACAAACAATCGATGCGCGATCTCTCTCTTATGATTAAGAAAATGCCGCAGTACCAAAAGGAACTGTCGAAATATGCGACCCACCTTCGTCTCGCTGAAGATTGCATGAAGGCCTACCAAGGCTACGTGGACAAACTTTGCAAAGTCGAACAGGTATTTAGAATTCATATATGTATTATAGTAATAATTATTAACTAGCAACCTACCCAGGCTCCGTACGCATATATTATTATGATATGATTTATTATACCTATAAACTTTCGTATAGCATAACTCTATTATAATAATCCGCACTAAGTTCGTTGAGTATCGTTTTCTTAACAAATCAATGTTTTAAGGATCTCGCCATGGGCACTGATGCGGAGGGAGAGAAGATCAAGGATCATATGCGAAGCATCGTTCCTGTGCTTTTGGATCAGGTAATTTTTGTTTGTCGTATCTAGACTGATTCATTTTTTGATATATTAATTTTAACAACAAAAAACAGACACACAAACGTACCTAATACTAATCTAAGACTTATTCATAGTTGTCATTTTCTGAAATGGATCGATTAACTCTCTAGTCGAAAAAATTTACAGTCTAATAGAGAACTTTTTTTTTAATAGTCAGTTAAAAAGGTATATGACGCTAACGTAAAGTGTAACTCCCACAGACCGTGAAGAACTACGACAAGATGCGCATAATAGCGCTGTACATAATGTCGAAGAACGGCATCTCGGAGGAGAACCTCAACAAGCTGGTGACGCACGCGCAGCTCGAGCCGTCCGACAAGCAGGCGCTGCTCAACCTCGCCAACCTCGGCCTCAACGTCGTCGTCGATGTACGTCCTGCTA
>DWAJ01000261.1:0-38927 GCA_018238005.1 Eurema mandarina
TTTATTACAACAAAGGAATATTAACAATTAGACAGATAAAAGAAATTTACATGTAAGAGGCGGCCTTATCACTTGAAGTGATTTCTTCCAGGCAACCCAGAAATAGAACATTAGTAATACAAGAGAATGGAAGGGTAGGTGAAAAGTGTAGATTTAATTAAAAAGAATGAATAACAACAATTATAAATGAATACACATAATAAAATAGTATACATACATATATTAAATAAATACACCTACATATATATAGATATACATATATACATATACATAAATACAATAACAGTTTATAATTCCGAGCCATATGCCAACCTTAAATAATAATTAAGAAGATGTTTTTTAAACGTGGTTAAAGTAGGAGATTTTCTACATTTAAAGGTAATGAGTTTGTTTTAAAACTCTTTAGGGCTTATATCTAAAACTACCTATATACTTCGTTCTATAAACTATTGGCTATGGAACGAAGTCGAAAACGAACGAATAATGAAGTCACGGGTAGAACTAAAACCACGCACACTACTACTAACAAGTCTAATTATAAATTTGCCGAGCCCCTACAAAAAGCAGACTAATTAAGCTTCTATGAAACAGAGCTACTAATTTAAATCGTTGAATTCTTGTTAGGTATATACTCTCAAAGTTCAAGGTAGGTGAATTAGTCTAGTCTGTCAGAGCACGGAGTTTGCCTGAGTAAGCGTTTATTCGAAGGCGGGTTACCGAATGAGACCCATAACTCATAGTGCTAGATTGACTATTGTAACGCAAACCCGATAGTTGATAGATATTTTCGTCTGTCGAGGTCTTTGCCTTTATATATCATCGATATGATAACATCGTCTCTGTAAAATACATCTTAGACGTTCACGTACTTTTGTTTTTGAGCAAATACGAAATGGTATTCATATTGCTGTAGTTTGCAAGAATAGATTGCCCGCTTTCATTTTCAAATAGTGTGAGATTCTGAAGCTTTAACAATATAATAAAAAAGGAACGTGTTTAGACGGCGTTTTTGTTAACAAGTTTATAAAAACATTCATTTGTTGAATAGGTAAGCATTTTGTATACGACTTTGTTTTGAATATTTTACACTTAACTTTGGTACCTATAGTTGAATTTCCAGTTTAAGATTTAAGAATGAATGATGTTTTTACGTTGATGGATAACTAGTCTGAGTGAATTACAGTATATGCGTCCCTAAAATTGTTATTCATATATAATTTTACAATCTATATCACAATGCCTGAAATATTATAAGTATTTAATTACCTATTATTTGTAAGTAAAATAAAAATAATGCCATATAGGTAGGTACCTACACAATATTAAGGACCCATAATATTAAACGATTGTAAAATGTAAGATACTATTTGGTATAGTTTTTTCCACTTGGTCCGTTTAATTTCAGTAAGTTACTTAAAAATTAATTCTATTCATAACGAGAGAATTAAGATGTATCGATAGTACCTACCTACCTACCTATTACTGTCCAAAATATTATAAATTACTATTTTAATTATAGCTTGTTATTATCTACAACTTTTATAACAAATATTGATCAGTACCGACATTTTAATTGTAATATTTCATAGTAGGTACTTACGTTTTAATCCAAGTATCCAACTATTGAAAAGCACGACTAACTAATATTGTTCCCAACTGCTTATTATTCACAGCGAATAACTATTTACAAATTCCCTCCAGGTGTGTGAACTTAGATAGGTTGACATTAGAGTTCAAAAAGAATCCCGATGTCATTGTAATAAATAGATAATAGATGTATCAAATTTAGTTTATCAATATTATGTCTAAATAGGACAACAATCTTACAATTAATAGAAATTTAAATCTGGGTATTAGGTACGTACCTATATAAATTTTAATGCAGATGATAATATTTAATTTTATTAATAAGTAGATAATAAATAAATAAATAAAATAAATATTTAATCTGTGACACACGCCTTACCTATTATTAAAGTATCTACCAACCTAACTTTGGCATTCCACATTCAAATTTAAAAAATATAAAAAAAACAAACAATAGCATCTCGATCATTTTGTGAAATCGTAATAAATGGATAATTAATGGATGTATCAAATTTAGTTTATGAATATTATGTCTAAATAGGACAACAATCTTACAATTAATAGAAATTTAAATCTGGGTATTACGTATATAAATTTTAATGCAGATGATAATATTTAATTTTATTAATAAGTAGATAATAAATAAATAAATTAAATAAATATTTAATCTATGACACACGCCTTACCTTTTATTAAGGTATCTACCAACCTTACTTTCGCATTCCAAATTCAATTTAAAAAAAAAGATAAAAAAACAAACAATAGCATCTCCGCCATTTTGTGAAATCGTATCGATTGGTAGGAAAAAATCTATTGTTAAGGTCAAAACCATTCCCTATTGGCCCAGTTTTTACATGAGGGTGACGCTGTGGGTCCCGCTTTCCCTATTTTTGCCACCACGGTCCTTTTAAATACAAATTCTTGGAGTTTAATCGTGCAGATGTATTCGCAGTGCCTAGTTCAAGTTTATATTAGCAAGTAAAACAAAAGAATTTTCTAAGCCTGCAATTATTTCCATCGACTTTATCTGACGGTAAGATCTTAAAAATTTTCTTTGTGCTAATTTGAAAATCTACCTTAAGTTTTTATACCTTGGATTACAATTTGTCTTATAGAAATATTTGAAGGGTTCTTAATTTAAGTATATATTCTAGTTTTAAAGCAAGTATCGTGTATCATAGTGATTTATATACAAGTAGGTAGGTATTAAAAGACTGAAGTATTTAACAATGAAGGTTTAAGTTTATAAATGTATTCGTTTGTTTTGTATTTTTTTGAGGACAGACATTTATCAGAAAAGGTCGAACTAATTTTGCGATTGAAATAATAAACTCCTTTGCGACATACAATATTTATACCTAAATATAAAACAAAACTATACCTACCTATATTTGTTCCTGCAGGTTTACAGTTTGGAAAGAAATAACTGAAATAAAGGAATGACATCCCATAGGTAGTAGGTACCTATCCATCATGTACCAACTTTGAGAAAAGATCACGTCTTAAGTGAGTGAACCTACACAAAAAGTTTTTATGGGTAAGCTAATAAGATTGATATAGTTTTATTATGTATTGTTTATATTGGTAATTTGCATAATGTTATAGATATTAATTAATTTATTTTTAAATAGTTTTCTTAAATAAAACAATTGCGCCCGGAAATAAAATACAATTCGAGATTCACACGCCCGTTCTTAGTCCAATGCAAATTGTGTTAATAAAATGAAACGTTGAACAGCAGCTTTAGTTGAATCGTTAGAAGTGATAATATTCTTAACTGACTAAAATTCTTAAAAATGTACCTAAAATAAAGATATTCTATAGGTACTTTTAAACTATCTACCACGGCTATGTAAAAAATGTTGAGTGCTGCCTGTATTTACCGGTCTTATCGAGAACAAACTACTCATATATCGACAGCACTCACTAAACAATGTCTTAAGTAACTCCACAATATTAGATCATTAAGATATTTTTAAAGGGAATGCTACTTCGTTTTTTAAAGCAACGGGTTTTAAACTGCCTTTCATATTCTTGTATGGGACTCAATTTTGTATTTGATTATAGCAAAATGAAGGCAAAATGTTTAATTAGAATTCGCGCGCAAGGAAGCAAATATCGTTTTAATCTACCATGATTTGCATAAAATGTAGGTACGAGTAAGTATCAAGGAGGGTAAATGTATCGCGAGTTTAACGAATACATTGATATAAGAAGAAAAGGTGTATTCCATAAAAACATATAATTCTATTTAAATAATTACCTAAATACAAAATAGGCTAAAAATTAACATATGTAGGTATGTCCCTTGCAAACAAAACGTACCTATGATGTTTACGATTTTTTAATTTATTCAGATATAAGTTCCTTCAGTATATTTTTAATACTACGTCAAGCGTGTGCTTATAAAAGTATTTTTCTTCGATATATTTTTTTAAATACTAAGTCAAGCATGTGCTTTTAAAAGTAAGTATGTGAAACACTTCCTTCGTCAAACGCCTCTATTTAAAATCCGTAACCAATCGCAAATTAAATTACAGCCGGTGCAGATGCGTGAATAATTAGATACATTTCGTAGCTCCGTGGAAAATGTAGGCTTTTAAGAAGTGTATGGATATCAAAGTGGCGTAAGATCAACTCAATCCCGCAGGTTTTTAAGGTAAAAGCCTGTGTTATTTGTGCGTAAGGAATACGAGTACAAAAATATTACCTCGTTCCCTTCATGTAGGCTATTGGTTTTATGAAACGCGTCTGTTATTTAAGTAAAGTTTGTATATGTTATTGTACTTGGTTTTTACCTTATATGAAGGTACCTACCTACATTATAAAATGACATTGGCTATTAAGGAACATAGCGACATGATTAACACTGTAAGACAATTTATAAGTATATGATGAAACATTAACAACACTGTTACAAAGCAGTAAACTTTTAACCAAAATTAACTTCAGACCAAAATAAGATATTATTTTTACCTCCCTGATTAAATTTTAAATCGATTTTACTCGTTTGCTTGTCGATAATTTCTCTGATAACCTTTCTGGTTCATATTTAGATTTTTTCAAGAGTCCTATTTAGCGATAAAAAGATTATCAGGAGCGATTGGAAAATTGATAGCCCCAAGATTTTGTTTTGCGATCGACGTCGTCGTAGTTACGGGAAACTTCAAGTGGACATAAATAAAAGTCGCAATATTTGGCGGTCCCATCCCGACAGGCGGGTTGTCGTTCTTAATTTTACATAACTATATTAACAACCAATTTCAAGTCTTACCCTATTCGAAATAGAGTCGAAACTTGCTTCACATAAAGCGAAAAAATCTTCACGAAACGCCAAAACATAATAAACTTTAGGCATATTGATACAAAGTTTAAATCGGTTAAACAAAGCGACACATCAAAGATAAACTTTTAAAATTTCTTTACAAAACAGTATCGTGATGAGAACGTTTCAGATTGAATAAATTTCCTGTGGTGACATTTGTTGATAATTCCCAATCAAGCTTCATAATAAAAATGATAGTTAACGAATATTGATAATATGATTACAATATGCTTTATCTATACTTTCAAAAGTTTCTTTTTGTGTCGATATAAATTATATTTGTGATTCAGAATTAACTGCAGTTATTGAATAAATATGATGTTATGTAAGGTAGGTGGGGTTTAATAATTATTCAATATCAATTGATCTATAACCTATTTGTATACGAGTATGATGTGCATTATCTTTCAATTTCCGTCTTCCCATTACAGCTAAGAAAGGAGATATATATCTAATGTAGTATAATGCGTTCGGCTCATGTCCCCATTTTGTTGTGTACCTACCTACTCATAAGTTTCATATATTGCTTACGTGCCAAGATACAATACGGAAAAACAAATGAACCATTTGGGAATTGATACCCACCTTTGCACCTTAATACAGCTCAAGAGATTTGCCCTAGTCCATTCTATCCCTACCAACGTATTCAGGGGATAAAATGTACGAAAGCTTCAGGAGACACGATGGATTTTCTTTCGGCTCCATTTGTCGGCCCAAGAGACTTATTATACTGTGTACACGAGATCCGAGTAATATTTGTCCAAATATAATCAGGGATGCGTGTTCTATCCAAACAAAATTCTTGTTTTTATCCAATGTTATACGAAACGACGGCACGGTCGCAAATGTTTAACATCATATTGGATTTGGACGAAATATCAAACAGAATTCACAAGAGACCTAAATAAATGTCATATAAAGTGTCCTCTTTTTATGTAATCACCGATTTTTTTGGATATGAGTTAAAAAAGGGATCATCGAGATCGTGTGCGATTTATTTTAATAAGATTTTACATCCGAAAGAGTATCCTTATTTGGTATTTGGTTCGCTAGTAAACAAGGTAAACGGGACCCAACGGCCGCGTGTGCCTCAATAATATAAAACACGGCCATACCTCGACCTACCTACATACCTACACCCTCCCACACCCACCTGTCATACGAAATACAAACGTATGCAGCATTCCTTGTAGATAAAGAAGCCAATACCGAGGTATTTGTTTTATATTACAATATCTAACCTAAGTATCATGAATTTGTTTGACATAAAATAGTACAATTTGTTATTAAGATAACATATTTTGTTTATACCCATGATGCTCTTGTGGGTGAGGTTACATTGATAAGAAAATACTAAAGCTACGTAATATCAGTTTTAAATTTATGTAAATTGTAGGTATATAGTATAGCTAATAATTTTTCTTATAATAATATGAGTTTGTTTCTTTTATAAAAGTTTATATATTAAATAACTCTCGAAAGCATAAGAATACATGAATACTACCTAAGATATTCATACTATTTGAGTGGTAAGAAATGTGATATCGTTTTGCCGTGGAATTGCTGACAGGAGTTTGAGTCACGTTTTCTTTTAACGGACGATCTTTCGAACGAAGGTCCTGTGTACGATAAACTATTCTTTTATATAAATTATTAATCATATGCGCTTTTATTAGAAAATAGATAATATGGATATAAAGGTATATACCGTCTCGAATAGGATTTTTTTGTATTTCACTTTAATAATAGGTATAGATAGGAATACTATCAAATTAAGAAGTATTTCTTCTGTAATGTAAAGGCATCCAATCTCACTTACAGGTAAAAAGGTATTACTTAAAAGCTTTCTAGTCAGCAGTCTGATGCCGTATTTTTCTCTAGAACCCTAATTAAGTTTGTTGGTTGAAACCTTGAGATTCATTTGTTTTCTCCGAATCCACTCGGTCCATGTATTTAATTACGATATTGGGTCAGTCACAATTAAGAGTTCTCATATAATGTTACTGAGTTATGATCATACAAATTATGCCCAGGAACAACTCGATTGAAGACTATCGTATTTTATGATACATGTTCTAACTTATTTTTCTTTTATTTTCAGAAATTCGGGGAATTCTTATGTGTGTAAAAAATTGGTACATTAAGATACATAGATGCTCATATTAAAATATTATATGCGATGAATTAAAACGAGAAAAAGAGATATAGTAGGTATGTATAATCCTTATTTTACCTACTAGAAAAATCTTAACAAAATTGAGTACATCAATATTTGCGAAAAAGCTTCTACTATTCAAATAGTAAGTAACGTAACGGTAAGCCAGAGAGCCCACTATTTCACTATTGTAAGTCAGGTGGGCGCGCCCCCCGCGTCATTGACATGCAAATGAAACAGGCCACGCTAGCGCTCCGTGGACCGCGGGTTGTTTATCTCTGATTGGCTTCGACTCCACTTTGACAGACAGGTTCCAATTTCATGTAACTCCGCTCGCGTTGACATTAATTGCGAATGCAAACGAGCCGCCTTGCTATAATTACTTTTTCGAATTTCGATTTCCCTCCGTAATGTAATTGGGGCGTCCGTAAACAGCCTGCTGACATGTACAGCTAAGTTAATGTTACAGTTATAATCCCCGTTCCAACGTTACTTAATAAACTCTCATAGATTGTAAGCCTTTTCGACATAAATGTGCATCTACGCTTATTGCCATGCGTTAGGAGAGCTTAAGATAAGTGAATGAGTTTGACCTATATTAGCGAATGCGGAAGTTTCGCTCGCCGTGCAATCAATAGATAATGTTTGTCCCCTTCAAAGGGCACAGTTTGCTCGGTTTACGCTAATGATTATAACTTCGGACCCCGATAGCTTACGTACTTACATAACTTAGCAAAGTTGTAGTTATGACACGCGCAGGTCTGGTTTCGCTATCTTAAATGCCTACATTAATTCTTTCATATCTACAGTAACATCCGAATTTCAGTATATGATATGGAAATGGAATAGAAATAGGTACAATTAGCATTATCGCCCACATTACCTCGCTATCAATACAATAAGTTAGTTATTTAGTTAGGTACGTAAAACTCGTTTCTATTGGAACACGCATGAATTTCCAATTCTAAGTAGACAATTTATAAACCAGAGGCCGAAGAACTTTCGTGTTTTAAAAGTATTTGAGAATATAACATTGTCAAAGCTGTTTGCTAGATTTTCTTGCTGGGAATCTTAAGCGTGCGTCATTTGGAGGACTCTCTCTAACTGAATTACCATAATACAAGATACAATAGCACGCAACCCTTACTGACTGCTCAGAATTTTTTGCTACATTCCGAGGACATCGTTCTATGTACATACACAATGCTAAATAGGTTAGGTACATATTTATACAGAACAAATATTCTTTTTCAAGTACGTATGTATAGGTAGGTTATCAAATGACTAATCTAAAAGAAAGAGGAATGCTCTATTATGTATTCCAAATGTTATTACTTAGTGTTCGATCTCATGAATACGTTCCGATCGTCTCACGCGCGCTGGGTACAAATCAGAATAGCGGAAGCAAAATGACTATTTTTCGCAAGTCACGTCTCGGTTCAAGCTTATCTCGTGTTACGTTTGATGATAATAAGTTATACTTATATCGAATATTGCCATGGAATAAGAAGTCTCTAGATTTGATGTTTACGAACAGAAAAATATATTATTCCTTTTTGTTCTTATACTATAGATTTTTTTTCTAATTATATACGTTTTAAAGAACCAATAGGTATTTTTATAAGTACGATGATAGTATAAAGAGTACCTAATTGTATCACTTGTGTTGTCATATCTAGCCTAAAGACGTACAAAATATTCGGCATTTACGAAGCGTCCTCAAGTCAATATCAATAAATGAGAAGTCGGAAGATTGGATGTGCCGGCTCATCGATGCCTGAGGCCGACACTGTAATAAGATAGTAATGAGCTACTCATAAAAATATGCCGCTGCCGGTCTATGGCTAAATATTTAACAACTCTATTGCCTTGTATAGAATATAATAAGGGGGATTTTTAGTAATGATCTACTGATTATCTTTGTTGGTTTTAAACGGTATAAAGTTATTGATACGTTATTTAGAGATAGGAAAGGGGATTTATTTTTAGCTTTTTTAGCAACCTAGGAGTCTGTTTTGAGTTATATAGTACTTTAAATTACATATCTATATAAGAAAAAAATGTCTACTATACCAAATTAGCACATGTTTTTTTTAAATGTAGAATCTGTTAAATATTTAAATCAATCAAACGTGTAAAAAAAAGGAAATAAGCAATTAATTACCTGTATGTTGTCCACTTAAGTATAAGATCCCCAAAGTATCTGTAACAAAATAAATTATTATTAACATTTAAATTACAATTAATGAGTATTACCAGTATTATTTCTATTGCGTTGCATCAACCCATAAAGATTGATTCGACGTCGACATAGAGCGCATGCGTGAAGTACTAATAGGATGCAGGTCCAATGTAAATAAGAGACGGAAATATGGCATACAGCCTGGGAGAGAAAGGGATGAAAGCAAACACGCGGGAAACTAGTCCGTGGGCAACATGGCCGACGGACTGCAACTGCATTAAAATTTTAACATGGTCCTTTCTGTAGGATTATTTCCATTTTAAATACAAAATAATAAAAAAAACTTATAAAATAAATTAAACATATTATATAGGTATGCAGCAATAATATAATGATACTCAAAATCCTTTTCTTAATCAAATAGGTAGATACTTGATAGTTTATATAAACACTATTTTCTATGGAATAATAAATGTGATTACTCCCTATATAAATGATAAGATGAAAATATCTTTTTTTTTAATTTCCTACCAACACGTTATATAACATTTACATTATAAGCATATTCAAGATCCAATAAAGCATCATAGTTATTAAAGAGATCTAATAGCTTCAATTAACACAAGTAAAGTAAATAAAAGTTTAAAGAGATTAAAGTCGGAACAACGGGTATTGTGACGGGCGGGAGGAGTAATTATCTTCACTCATTTTGCCCTCCTAATTTTACGTAAGGCTTGCCCTTACGTATCTAAGACGACTTTTAGTTGTGCTGTTTGTTGTGCCTTGGTATAAAAAGGTTAAATGTAGAATATTTTTTATTTCACTTGTACTTTAAAATTGATCATAGGTAATATTACTATTAGAGTATTTATGGGTGAATTTAAGTCGTGTATAATATTCTAAAAATTTTGTTTTTTATAGGTCTACTTAAGCATAATATATATGTGTTTATTAATAGATCTTTATGCGCTACATGACTGAAATTTTTCGTATGAATCTTTAGCTTGAATTTTGTACCTACAACTATGTACCTACAGGTACATAGTTTATTTTGTTTTAATATATTTATATATTAAAACAAACAACAAACAAATATATATATTATATTTTATTTAATGTTCTATGATGTATCATAAACATATATTATAACATTATAAATATTATCTTTAAAGTACCTAAAGTATATTATTTAAGAGAATTAATAATTAGTTTGAAGTATTTTTTAATGAGAAGATAATAATTCTTACATATCCTAGATATTGTTACTTTCTATACATTTGTATTGAGTAAAACACATAGATATTAAACTATTATTTGTCTACTCTCCGTAGCTTAATACTGTTCGTAATTTTATTCAGCAACAATAAAACATGCGAAATAAATAAAATATTTTACCTTTTCTACGTTATTACTGTTATTGGCAGCATCAGAATAAACAAGGTTGTTAACGCGAACAAAGGGTGAAAAATCCCATAATCATTACTTTAAGAAGTGAAATATTATAATTTGGACGAGCAAGTCTTGTAAAATTAGCATAGAGATCGCCTCTCGACTGGGCTGCATTTCGTTAGCTTTTGTGAACGATACCCTTTCATCCCTGGTCTTTGAGACTTAAATTTCTTAAGATCATCAAGAGAATTTAAATTCCTACAAACACTAAAATATTTAAGTTTTGTTTTTTTATTGTGAATGTTATCATTTGGATAATTTGTTTTTGTTTTTAGTTTTAATGTTGTATTTATTTATTGTTATATCTACAGCAAGTAGGTACCTACTATTTGGCGATTTGAGACATGCCGTTAGGCCGAATATCCTTTAACCATGTAACCATCTTTTAACTATGTAATTCTGATTTATACATAAGATCAATTCTATCTGCTAGTGGAAATCGCATTAAAATCCGTGTAGCTGTTTTAGACTTTATCGCAAACAGGCAGACGCAAGGGAGCTTATTTTTCTAAATAGTAAATTTTAAAACACCTCTGTCATATATTATGTCTCAATTTTTAATGTCGTTGACAACAAACGAATGACAATAAATAAGTAAATTAATCTCTGTTTCAGATCGTGGCGAGGGAATGCGAACTCATCGATGACTGGATTATTTCTACAAGTTTCCCGATTTACATAACGATATTGGATCTGTCCGTGACTTGCATCTAATTAGGGGACTATAAGATATGAGACACTTCTATTGCTTCCTAATGTTGTTACATATAATTCGCAGACAATATGGCGTTTCATTACAATTTCTTATGTGGCTTGGAATATTTTATTTCCATCTTTAATACATACTTGTTATTTTTCATACCTACCTATGTTATAGATATATACCTACCTAATATTGAATTATACAAACTTACCTAAACACTAGTTAATTCAAACACTTTAATTAAAATGTAGATGGAAGTCTATAAAGCTATTATCGTAATATGTTAATTAACAGTTTCCCAACAAAATTAAGTAGACGATAATAGTATTAAATTTTGTGACTAGCTATTTTTGTATGAACATTTCGACAAGGTATTTCAACTTCTAGGTATCCAGACAAAGGCACTTTTATCTGAACAACTCAAGTTTCTAGTAGGTATTTTGCATCTGCTGGTTAGACTACACGGGTATTTTAGCAGGGAAAGGCAATTATTGTAGTTGAGTGTATACGTACTAACTTTTCTCATTGCCGGTGTTTTACGTCAGATAGAGATAAAACAAAAAGGTAAAATGTTCATCTGACTTTATCTTTGCTATACATTTAGTGGACTACCTAAACCTACGCTTACTTTATTTCATGTTCATCTCAAATTAAGTTTATTTTAAATTGCAGTTTTAAAATTAAAATCTTAGCTATCGTTTTTTTTTATTTAATGTTCGGCAACTTCAACGTAATAAATTTCTTTACAAAAAGTAGCTGCGTAAAATCAGAGCTACTGTCGGATTGTTTTGACGTTAAAAAACTTACCTACAATAATAGATCGGCTTTCACTTTCAACAAAAACATACTTGCGCTTTTGAACAAACAAACATTGTTTGCTTTTTATAGGTAGGTAGGTATAGTAATAAACAAAATATTACGTCAGGTGCAATATATTTTTTTATCAAAGGGTAACTCAAAAAAATAGTAGTGTCTTTAAAAGTTTCACTTTTGAGCTTAAACAAAAACAAATTGCATAGGAAGACAGTGTATGCAAAATGTGCCTAATACAGAAAAAATATATTATATACGTATATCCAGTAATGTAAGTACAAAATATATAATATATGAACAAAGTTTGTTGTTGTTTACGTATTCCATTTCGGCATAAACCCGGCAGTTCAATATACGTTCAAGAAAATATGAAGTTTTGTCAGCGAGGGACACGAACTATTTCCCCTCTAATACAAATTTCAGGAAGAAACTCGCTTTTATACATTTTGCATGAGCCAACCGGTTGTTGCAAAATTTTGCGAAAAAATATACCTACTTGTAGAAAGTAGAAACTCAAAAATATACCTTCATGTTTTGTTAATATAGTAACGTAGTTTAACGATTAAGATAAATAATTACCTATTATTAATCAATCATTTGATTTTACTACATAAGCCTACTTATATAATTAATGTTGAAAAAAAAGTATTTAATTAGGTATCTATTTATACATGGCTACTAAAAATATATTTGCTATGTTGAAATACAAATAATAAATCAGTATAAAAGAAAAACTATGTCACAAAATTGATTGTCAGCCTTATTAAACTAAGTGGATGTTTACGAGATGGCGAGCCAAGATATTCCTTTTTTGTTAATAAAATATGGATATTTGACATGACATAATGAAAGATGAGATTTATTATACTAATGTCAGCGCTGAATACGAAATAAGCCTTCGTATGTTTATTATTGTACTTACGCAATCCATTTTTCTGATCATTTCAAAAACATACAATCAAATAAAGAGAAAATCATAATAACACAGGTCGAAAACAACGTATAAAGCTTATTAGAAACACTGAGGAGACATAATACTTAGTCTTGTCCTAAAACGTAGCATCTGGGAGTAACATTGTTGCATAGTTGTTTATAACCGAGTTCTGCGACGCTCGAGTAAAGTCGCTTTAATTAAATGAAAGAGTTTATCGATGCAGTCACTTAGGATTCTATTTGGGATTGTTTGGCATTCTTTCGTTTTCAGCATATGTTAAGTAAACTTTACGTCGGCGGAATATAAATAGGCGTTTTACTCGATACGACCCTTAAACAATGCGAGAATAACAAAATGTTTTCACGTTTAATTACGCAGATATCATTGAAATTGGTAATTCTGTTTGATTGTAGGCGTACAATTAGGTGATTGCTACAATTACTAAAGATATATATTAGTAATAAAGCGAAATTAGTACCTACTTAACTTGTAGGTAACACAGCAAAGAGTCCTTTCTAAGAGTTTTTGTGAGCGTAATGTGAGGATCATTTACGTCGACAGAATAAATATACATAACAAAGAAGGATATATTTGAAATACAATGCGTAATAGATAACGAAACAGTGCGGAGTAATACAGTGAAGGCGTAGAACAAATTGGGTGCCTGTCGCCTGTTCGTATATCACCCTCAATAGTACCTCCTATAGCCTCTGTATTCGCTGCAATATATCGAAACCGCTTTCATATTACGTCACACCTAAGCACCTATTACTTAAGAAATACGCACTATTTGTTTTGCCGTAATAAGAAAAAACTTTTTCGTGTCTACCGTGTATAGAATGTACCTTTTGAATTTACGCAAGATATTTTTGCTAAAATTATGTTTAGGATTTTGAAGTACGAGAAATTAACTTTATATCTGTTTGTAGATAATTGATTAAATAATAATAAAATGGTTAAAATTTGATTAGCGAAAGAAGTGTTTTGCTACGAAGTACCTAGGTACCTAATTATAGTGAAACATTGTTAATTTTTTATTTAGATAACCACAATACAAGATATTTTTTTAAAATATTGCTTTCGAGTACCTACTATGGCTTTTATGAAAATTTATTTACAACAGAAGAAATAATATACCTTATTTTGTAATTCACATTTGTTATAAGGTTTCTTGATTTAATTTGCACTGTATTATTGTATTATATTTTAAAGGAGTAAAATCAAGACTGTTTTATTACTTTCTAGGCTTTTATTTGAAAATTATTTAATACTTTCAATGATTTCTTTTGATTAAGTATTACATATCTATTTATATCACTATTTCGTGAATTTGTAAATATTTAAATATTTTAAATAAACAAGATTCAAAGTTGTGTAGTTTTATTTTTGTGTGAGTTTCGAAGGAATCGTAATGCGAGCAGTGTTCGGGTAGTGTAGACGGCGGAATAGGTCCGTCGAAAATAACGAACGGACGTGCGCTGCAACTATATGAAATTATTTTCGAATCCCCTACACCCTAGTCCATACTCCATTTTGTACTGGCTACAGTAGGTATAATATGAATATGCACTTCGTATGGTATGTTCAACAACATGATTAGATTTATTTATTTATTTGGCCAATCACTTGTTGATGCAAAAATACAATACATAAAAAAAACTTAATTAATATTGTTACAACATAATTATTGAAAGGTAGGTACAACATGCAAAAATACAATTTAAAATTAAAATTAAAATTAACAACTCAATTATTAAAGTCATAATTAAAGAGAAATTAAGATCAGAACTAAATTTGAATAAAAAAAGTTAAAATCCTATCAATGTTCGTAATGTAAATGTTAAAGTCTAAGAAAATAACTATACTTAATTGATTTGATCTGGTTATTAACAGTTCTAATTAAAAAGTTAATTAAAATCGATTTGATAGTTTCTTTCAAAAACTAAACAATAGGATAAACAATATAGGTCTATACCAATAATATGTACCTACCTATACCTATTCCTATTACCTACTATAGTACCTTTATACCTACTTATGATACGAGGCCTACAAATTCGTCTTCATTATTCCGCTACAAAGCTGCGGCGCCATATATCGTGGCATCAGCTTCAAATTTGAAATTGGAACGAATGGAAGACCCCAGTAATGGTTGAAGTTAGATGAGCGGGGCCGGGAGGGCGACGCTCGCGCGCCACCCGCGATTTAGGGCTACCATCTCAATTAAAAACACGACAAGAAATGTCGAACCCTGATTTAATTTTCATTAAGACATTTACCCCTTACTTTAAGAACAGTAAATTCTTTAAGCAACCGCTATTGATCAAAGGTTGTTTCAGACGTGTTTGTTCGCGCGTGTCCTCTAGAAAAATCCGGTCATAAGCCTTTTTTTGGCCCCACGTTTTGTAAAGACCGGTTTGTTATTACTGGTAGCCCTAACCGCGATGGATGTATGTAGGTAATACTTGAACTTCTGCTCGAACCGCCGAGGTCATTTTTAAATAATAAAGGGATGGTTTTTATACGGCGTTGCATTTTAAAGTAGTGAATTTGAAAATAGTTTCAAGAAGTAAGTACACCATTTTCTAATATATATAAATATTGATTTTGATACAGCAAATTTTATATAGTTTTTTGAACAGAAAATACTTTTTGTCATCGTTGTTATGGCAGAATCTTAGTAGCAACCTTTTGATATATCTACCTATTATACCTCGTCACTAATCATGAGTAGTAAGAAATATTGAGATTTGTCTATTAGATCAGGCAAGTAATAATGTTAGGATTTGGTTGAGGCTGAGTTTCCAATGTAAGATTAATGATGAATGCATTATTAAGAATAGTGTAACCAAAGCAAATAATATTAATAATTGAACAGAAGTCGAGGGTATCTATGACCAATATACTCAGATGTTAAATCAAACGAAACATACAGCTTCCTTTGCAGTCTACAGTCATCAATTATGCACGCATGCATGCCTATGAGGCATGAGTCAAGCTTAACCGCGCGGCACAAAATTGCTACAAGGTATATGTTTTCATATATCATATACTCATATATAGGAGAAGTTTTGTGTAGTATCTTAATACCAACGTACCTAGCTCTAGATAGGTGTAAATTACAATACCTAACATTCATTAAAATTGTTAAAGTTTTTACAGAAGAAGAGTACCTACCTATCTAGAACTGAACCGTTTTTGAAAATACTTTTAATATATAAAGCATCATTATTTGTTCTCTTGTATCTTGGCTGTATTAATACTAACACTAGGTATATAAAAAAAAACTAGGAGCTAACCGCGGCTCAAACACGTTATCACAATCAGGCAAAATAGGTATGGAGTATCCTTTCATAAAGAATCATATTATAACTACGCCCCGTTTATACGTAAATAAAGATTAAACTAACATTCATTATTATATATTAACTAATATTCATTCATTAACATTCCCATATATAAAATTAGCATGAGTGGCTAAAAATTTATATAAGAACTATTATCCTAAAGTACAAGATACATCACGTGAATGCCACCCAAGTTGTTGTTAGTAATTACACATAAATTAGTCGATAGATAATAAAATAGATTACACATTGCATTCATATTCAACATATGCATTGCGGATAAGATAGGAGGTTCAACTAATTAGCTATTTCATGGAAAAGGTTAAGTGTATTTTAATTAAAAATAATATTATATATTTTAAAATTTTTAAACGTACATACCTATACAGACAGATCTTGCGTACCTACTTAGGTACATGAGTTTATGAATGTTATAAAGAATTGTTGAATAAGGACATTGCAAAAGATTTCTCCTGTATGATATTTTAAAAATTGAATTTATTACCACACGATACAATAAAAGTCATAATCCATACTGGTGGGGACTGTTAGTAGATATTATATTATCAAAATTGACAACAAATTTTGCAGATAAGATTATATTTTAAGCCCTAAGGAGTCCGCTTTTTTGAATAACCAAAAATGTACTCTTCCCCGAAAGTTTTACCACTACTTAAACCCAATACGATGAAGTCATGGGTCTACATTAGTGTTACATAATTCTGACGTGGCACAGCAGCGCCAAAATATCCTCTGGCGGAAACATTATCTACCTCGAAACAAACCTTTTGAGCAACGCCACCGCGCGGCGAACAGCCGAAGCTTTTCAATGGCAGTTTTTATTACTTACACGCACATCCATAAACATAAAACTTTTGACGCACACACTCACGTGAAACGGGTTTAAATTGTGCGTGTGGTAGGGTCCTTTATGTGTTGATACAAGTACCATGTACAACGTATAGCAGCGTCTCCTTAAAGTTGTTGTCTATTGGTTAGATAGATGGCATTGGGTGTTTCGTACATGAGTTGATTGAAACATTTCCAAGACTCACCATTATGAGCAGACAGGTTGAGCGCGTTCTTCACACATGTTTTCAGTGAACTAGAATCACGTCTGGACAATATTCGGGTCGGGCACGTTACAGAAATATTATGTGGCAACGGATTTATACACAGGCACTGCATCGAATAAATTAAATTGGTAAAGACGTGCTGGCCAACGCGTGGTGGTCATATAACTGATAAAATTCATTTTTCCAAAGCAAAAAACTTGCCGCGTAGAAATGTGGAGCATAACTGCCCTGGCCATTGTTTAGTTTGCCGATTTATACGGCTCGGTTACACTTGCGACTTTTATTGAGTTATTATCGATAAAAAGAGTCATAATGAGTTTTATAGTTAGATTTTAATATCGATACGTGGTGTAAAAGATTTGCAGATAGCACACGGCTTGTGAGTCGCACCTACCTACTTGCATAAACAAGAAATTTTATTTACAAAATTCTTATTACTAACCTGATTTAAGGTATATTAACATTAAGAACACTCACTTTGTATTATTAATCATTTCAATTTTCCTACTTTTAATAAAGAGGTATGTTAATTACTAACATAATCATGGGTACAATTGTTCCAATAAAAAACAATGTTTTCTGTTTCTTTTTAAACCAGCAAAGTAAAATTGCATTGGTTAAAATTAGATAGGTAGGTACGTACCTATTACTACTACATAATTAATAAGGCTCATGTTATTTTGAGAATGTAGATAATATTATATTCTTCTGTGACCAAAAAATATAGAGCATATAAAAATATCCCAAGTCCATACTAAAAATGCAATCATAGAAAAACACGAGACAATTTTCAGATTTTCAATCGAGATCTTTGATTAGAAATTTTCAAACAACAATGGGTTTCTTTTATCGTCCTGTTTATCGAATTTAATATGCGTAGAAAGTCGCATGCGTTATCAGAAATGTAGAAACGTGCTCCATTTTGTTATCGCACAGGTTACAGTGGAAATAGTTATTGTATTCGCTATATGATCTGTGGAGACTGAACAGTTATTAGTAGAAAAATTACTGCGAAGTTTGCTTCTTTCTTTTAGGTTAAATATGGAAAATACTTAATATTACATTACTGAAGTATTTCGCCTGAGTAGGTTCAAATCCAAAATCTTTCAAATTACTTTACATAATATATTAATTATATTATACATAGGTATTATTAAAACCGCCCATAAAAATGATTAAAAAAAGGTCATTAGATTTTCTTACTTTCCCTATACAAATTCTGACAGAGGCAAGACGATGTGTCGCGCTTTTTCGGAGCTGATAACACGTGTAAATACTAGTATATTTTTTTGTATACAAGCCTGTTATATAGCAAAAAGTAGCACCATATAATCCAAATTACTTCTTTATCATTTTTATCGCTTTAATGATAACTCGTTCTAACTCTTCAACGTTTCTCTTTCCACAACAGATATGACGCCAAACTAAGTTTCACGAAGCTTGAATCCTACCTACGTTTATAAATTATGTGTTTATTATTTGAACGAAGTAACAGCTATATTTAAAATCGATATAAACATGAAAATTTATTTGAAAACATAATCTCAAATAAAGTTTATTATGTTCGTTAACGTTGCGATCAAGTTCAAATGTACAAGCTGCTCTTCCTACAATCTTATTTATATTATTGTACAAATTACAAAGCACTCAGGGTCATCCAAGTCAGCGTCCTCACCTCAGCTGATCGACCTCGTCGTTAAAATTTTACTACCTATGACGTCACTCACTTTTTTCTTTTAAAGATTTACAGCCAAACCATAAACCGTACACAATAACTGTACCGATTGTTCAACAGTTAACCGCAATGTTTAAACCCTTTCTAGGTAGAATCCGTTATAACAATATGTTACTCCTTAATTTTTTGCTCTAGTTTACTTTATTTTATGACGAATTCCATTTGAGGAAGTCGTTAAGCGTTTGTTATGCAATTATATGCAAAAAAGGGTTATAAATATTCTAAGAGTAACAATAGATTTATTGCTCCGTTTTAAATGCATTTTGTGTTAAGGCTTTCCAGCTTGCACGTTGTTTGAACGAGACTACGAATGATAAGAATTTTACAGTTAGCAAGCGAGTATTATGAATTCAATAATTATATTGTTTAGAAGGTTAGAAAATTGTTTTAAAGAAATAAATTACCTACTGCATATACCTACTACTAACCAACGATTTTATTGTAGACTTATCTTTGTATATAAGTATTAGGTAAAGACCCAAAGACCGATACGACATCCTACACTTAATACCTACAAAAGTCAACAACCATCCCCCGAGAAAATCAACATTCTATAATAATAATGTCATAACTTGTAACAAGATGGTATAAATTACGAGAAGGGAACAAGTCTCATAAGAAATATCTACTCATAATTGGTAATAAAATGAGAATAGCAAGGAAATTGATTCTATAAAAAACAACGACGTTTTTGGTTTAGAATACACGTTCTCCATTCTTATTACAAAGTATCTATGGGAAAAATTATTGATTGAATAAATATCGTAAAATTATGTACGAATCTGTTGCCAAAGAAAACGTAATGATGGTTTTGTTTGTCTACTACCTATCACATACAATGTGTATCTACTATTTTTATTTCGTAATCACCAGTAGGTATCAGTTATCTATGCGTTTATCGTACTGTAGTTTATCGTACTGTACCTACTATTAGTTTGTTCCAATTATCCTGTTTCTATGCCATTATTAAAAATCAATAAGCTATTTACGTTTGTTATTAAATACAAACCAGAAATTAGTACCTAAGCCTATTATGAACACTTCTAGATAGTTTTATCTTGAAATGTTAGGCCTAAAACAATAATAATAGTTTTAGCAGAATTTAGGCTGGCGGATTTTAGATAAAATCAGTAGTTGATATACTATATATATAGTGTTATTATCGATAGATACGTTAATTTGTGCGTTATAATAATTCTTATAAAGGCACGTCGTCTCTTCACAAATTGTTTTAAAAAAACACTGTAGACACTACAGTAATATTTTAGAACTGAATTGTTTTTCTTATCGCGGATTAAATTAAAATACTTGTGTGCCCTAAAAATATGCGTAGAGCAGAGAGCACATAAATCATGAACTCGTTTAGATTTATAGGTTTGCCCAAACGCATCGATTGGAGATTCGAGCATTGTACTGTGTGGGATAGTAAGCGTATTATAGCGTATATATTTTTTAAATGTATAAGAATGTATATATATATACATATATACATTATATATATACATATATAATAAAAGTCAGATGCGATACAAGTTAACTAATAAATTTCTTGTAGGTAAGAGGCATTTGGTAAAGAAGAATAAACATTATTAATATAAAGTAAGTACTTCAATATGACTTAATTAGGTAGATTATTTCAATTACAAATTTGATTCTTATATTCAATGGTTTCAAAGAAAGAACTAGTAAGTAGAGATTGAGGCTTAAGATGAGTTATCCAGTCCATGTAATCCTAGATATCTCAGCTCGCAAGAAAACAATAAACTGAAAATATTAAATGTAAAGTGCACTCCAGAGTATTAACTTTCACCGCTTTCGCTCGTGCAATAAAACCTCGACGTAATCGCTTCAAGGGCTTTAAGCGGCCATGACCCGTGTACATATGCGATGCATTAGTTTGTTCAACTTAGTACATACAGCATAGTACTTGAGTCGATTGGATGATTGGGACACTCTATCTGTCTGAAACAGTATCGAGACAGATTTATAAACGTATGTACAATTACGTCATTTTAAATCCTATAGCCAGTAATATAGAGTCGTAGAATTTCGATTGACACTTTTTGTAATTTCTGTATGAAGCAGCTATAAGTACTTTACATTATGCTAAATGCATTATACTAATTAGGTACAGTTTACTCTGAAAACTACATAAGTTTATTAATTATTTAAAGTACCTACAGTCTGTTTGACAGCGCCTAAATGTTATTTGAAATAGTGTGAAGATGGATTCATAAAGAAATGAAAAAGTAGGTACCTACCTACGTACTTTAATATGTACCTACATATTAATCGTAAGTTCAAAATAGTTACAATGTAGGTAGGTATATTAAATATCTGATTGGCGATTAAATTAGTTTAAGTCTGTCGAATTAGAATTAATATGCACATTCATGAATAGGCATTCATTATATAATGTGCTCTTATAAATATAATTTATTGGACATTAAATATATTTTGTTTATTATTCAATAAGCTTAAAGACTAAAATTCAATATTCCTATATTCTACGTAATTAGGAATATAAGGTTCAACAAATTATTAAACAGAGAATATTGATTAGAGTTTAAGAATGTAATTAACTAGTGAAGTTACGGAAATTCGGCTCATTTATATGGTTATAACTTGGTTTCGAGTCCGATACAACAATGAATCTTATATTTTACGATGTCTGTAGTATATAACTTATATTCAATATTTGCAGTTCGTTTGAGAATGTCAGCATTGAGATGTAATTATAGTAAATATTCTAAGAATCAAATAAAATGTTAATATTAAGATCTCCGTAATAGCGATTTAACTGTAAGTATACCTATTAGATGTAGGGTTTTATGTGCTTCTAATAAAATTTGTATATATTCCTGTATGTAAAATTGTTCGTACAAGATTTACAAACAAAATTCAAGATAAGATTTGGGTCTTGTATAAAGGTCAATTATATGGATAAATCTTTTCTAGTCAAATTTTTCGTAAAAAAGATCCGATACAATCGCAAACTGGCGACTTTTTCGAAGATCGATAGACTTCACAGATTTTAGTACCGAATAAAGTCTATCAATAAACTTTATAGATCCGTTACATGAATTTGTTTTTCCTTTTCTGAAGCCTCTTGTGCCGAGTTACATAAACTTTTTCTTCTATATTCCGTTTTACCACCAAAGTTATAAATGAAACGCAAAAACAAACGTAATCTATATATACATTTCAAATTATTATAACTTTCTATGTCGTAAGCCTAAAAATTTAATGATTAATGGTAACTACCTTCTGTATACTTTTAATAATATCGTAGGTAGATATTTCAATATAATATTTAACTTTAAGTTGTATAAAATTATAGTTTAGGAAAGTTATTAGTGAACTTCCTTTATTCAATTTTAATAATAAAAAGATTTTTAAGACCATGTAACACCTTAAAATATGTGTGACTAGTATTATGAAGCTACAAACCATGATCTATATAGCTCAATTACTGAGGTCTTAGGAAAAGTAAACATGTCGTAAATTACGCGTCATACAAACAGAGTTAATGAGTTTGAACCAACATCGACACGACAATCGTGTGAAGAGCCCTTGTAACCAATAAGGGCTGATCGTATGTTCCGATTGTTTGTACATGGCTTATTAGATGTATTTACTCTGACTTGAGGACGATGTCACGAACGATATTCTCTCTTAGATTAGATACCTAACACAACAATGTATTCAAAAGAAGATTATAAGGCTGCTATATTTGTAGGTAATTTCATGGCATTTGATGTCATTTATTTATACTCCTTGGCACTCCTTTATGGAATTAATTAACCTCTTATATTTTTAACGTTCTAAGCGTTTTAGTCAAATTTAATAAGGTATATTGGTGCTCTCATAAATAAACAAAAACAAAGAATACATTAAAGAGCTACTCTATTAAAGTTTGTATAAACCGTTAAGTTGTATCTACGAAATAAACAAAGCAAACCAGTCTTCAAAATATATGGAGATCGTGTTAAAACGAATAATCTCGAGTGTAAGATATGACAGCCCTTTTATCGAAGGACATTCCACACGTAATAATGAATGAATAAATTCGTCGGTAAAACAGAACATTTGTCTATTCTTGGAAACTTTCGAGACGTATTAACATGTTTGTTGAAATACACATGACGAACTTTTAAATATTTGTGTAAATGGTTAGTTTATTTGGTCAGGTAGAAGTAACGTGGTTCATGTTATAGTGGTTTTATGTATGTATCTTAGAAATATTCCGAATAGAAGATGGGTTGGGAGCGAAGAAGGTGTGAGACAATGTTTACTGCGCTCCGGGGAGATAGCGTAGAAATGAAATTGGCGAATGTTTTGCGTGCAGACTGTACCTACCTATACCTATATTTTTTGGTTCAGACTGTCTTAGAAAAATCTTTGTTTAACATATAATTATACTATTAGTACTAGTCAGTAGAAGGTACTTAAATTATTGTAATGTTGTTTAATTGTAATAATATATACCTACGTGCTTATAAATTAGTCTCTCACAATGAAATTCGTATTCAAATGCACCTTTCAAATGCAATACCGGTGTATATAAAGATTTCTTCGCTCTATTTTTCTCTATAATAGCAACGATATTAAAGTAGGTGCATGTTTACGAAAACTTAGCAACAATGTTTCAGCTCCAAGTAAGTATGAAGAGGGAAAACTCACGCAGAACATTACTGGCGTGTTTGTCGGCGACTTCGCGTAATATGCAATTTTAGTTTAGAACGAGCGTGAAAATACTTTGACATCGTCAACAAAAGCGAACAGCACGAAATGTATTATACTTTTCAATTTCATGAAAGTTGTCTAGCGCGACTATTTTTGTAGGTATTTCTTTAACCTATGTACCTAGTATTTATGAGTTTGAGTCATGAGAAGGTTAGTTAGGTACGTCACGACATTACTTACTTCGAGATATTGAAATTAGATGACAACTACTTACTGTAATGTAGACAGTTCAATTATCTTCGTATTTTCTTAGTTTTATATGTGTAATTTAAAGTTAATCAAAACTCGATAGTAAAGCCAATGATATAAAAATCATTATTAAACACTAAACGACAAAACTAAGATAAAATCAGCGTGACTTAGTTAATACGTATTGATTACGTAATTACCATAATTTCTATGCTAAGTATGATTAAAGTTTTCATTACAACACGAAATACATCCCGTGTCCGAGGCTTTCAAATTACCAGCTATCAAATTGTACACTACGCAGTATGCTTCATTTCCTTTTTGTTGCGTAGACGGCATTCATTTACATAAATTTACCTATTGTTATTCCCCGGGTCGGCTGCCATCTCTGGGAACGCAATCTGAAACTTATTCCTATACAAGAGGAAATTTGATTCGTCGATACGACAGGCAGTATCGAAAATGAGTTAAATAACAAACCTAAGGCCGAACCTTTGTTTTCTAAGGAAATAAAGGTGCCTACCGATTGTATAGAATATTGATGAAAGGCTTGTTAGGTATGCTTAAAGAAATAGTTTGGGGAAATGTTAGACTTTACTTTGGACTTTGAAGATACTATGAATTCTACAGTTACATAAAATATATTAATTGCAATTCTTGCCGTACATAAAATAAAATTAACTATAGATTAGAGACATTGATAATATAAAATAGATATATTTAGTTCCAAAAGATTCTTTAGAAACGTTTAGCGGCGCCACAAACACAAGTTAATTAATAACATTTGTATGTAACCAGCCAACTAGTCTCCTGTAAAGCATAGTAATGAATCTCTACGTACAAACAGTACGTACGGATAAACAGAAAACAGAATATTTATTATTCAATAGATTCGATGAAACGATGGTGACGATGTAAGCATATCTAATTAAAAAGGTTAACTTATTATTTAACTATGATTCTCTATTATATATGTATGTATATAGAATACAGAGTTATTTATTATGTTTAAAAAAGTTCTATAAGTAAAAGGATTATAGAGTTTTAGAGAAAGAAAGCTCTTTCTATGGCGACACGTAATAGAGCCCAAGACTTTCATTCCAAAAACGGCCGCCCGTAGCATTTGCCCCGAGAGGTGGCCATTTGCCTTGAGTTCTCTCAAATACTTCTCCGCCTCCGTTTCGAATAAACTGAATACCGTTTTCAGCTAAAGTCGAGAACAGCATTTTAGCCCGCGTCGTAAAGCGAAGGATCTCAGACGGCTACCAAGAGACTGAGCGACATAAGTATTTAAATTTTTGCGACTAGAAGATTGCAGAATGTCATACAATTTACAGATCCAAAATGGAATTTGAAATTTACATTCCAACGTCTTGTATCAGAGTGGGTTGAATACTTTGTTGTTAAAGCTATCGGAATATTATTGAATATTATATTTCCAATAACAAAATCGAGTTTCAAATAGGCATGGAATATGCATGAATTATTCGTAGAAATTCTTTTATACGAGCCTGTAATTGCAGCTGCTTTAAGCTCGCCGGCTTATTAACAAATTACAAAGTAACTGAAACCGCTAACGGCGTGATTAAAAATAATATATGAAGTTATTAATTAATGCAAAGGGTAGGTATTATTAAACAATAACAGTTAAAACTGGCTCTATTAACGACTATATCTGTTGGAGCATATTATGTATTCATGTTTTCCGTATATTTAAGATCGTTTTTAAAACTGTTTTATTATGATATCTACTACATAAAATGTAAGAATTGCTTTGAGACTTCTACTGTAATAGGTTTGAGATATAACTTCGATACACACATTAACATTAAATTAGGTAATTTAAGCCATTATTTATATCTGTAGTAGGTATAGCAAAAAAGGAAGAAAAGATGGGACATTCAAAACAAAACCCCGCAGTAAATATATTTTTCCATGGGTAAATCTCGTCACTTCTCGACCTAAAGCATTGCGAATAGACGCGTAAAACAACGAACAACCATTCATTTAAGGCTCTTCAAGTTACGTCAGCGGCTTATGAATAAAGAGGGATCGCTGGAAAATAAGGGAGATATACAATGGAAAAAGTTCAACGTAAATAAATGTCGAATTACGCTCGCTCACATAGAACAATTTTGTTAGCCCAAAAATAAACATGTTACATGAGAAATTCAATGGTAAATGTAACTTTTCAGAATTATATATGTATTTATATTACATATTTTTATCATTCGTTATTTTAGCTATTATCTAAGCAGTTTAAACAAAAAAAGTACCTATAGATACGGTTGAATTGACAAGCCTTCTTCTTTCTTGAAGTCGGCTAAAAATAAAGTCACGGATCGAAAACATTATTGCTTAAATAAAGCGACATTATCGCCAAACAATCATAATAGTCGCATGTTAACATTCACGTTTTTAGTTCAAGCCAATAGCTCATTAACTTTTGGGCTTGTATTAAATAATTTCCGCTAATGAGTTGTTCTCACGAAAAGTCAATATGGGCGGATGGGTTTATAATTATTTTCTCCATGAGGCGTAGTGATTCGTTCCGGTACATTAACGATGGACGGGGCAAATCCCGAGAAGGCAACGAGATATCCGGCTTAGCGTGAAATCGTGAAATTACCGGGACGCGACAGCCAGCCCAAACGTTACTTTGTATATTTTTTGCTACTTACATTTATCCTGTATACTGTATACGAAGTTAATTACTATCTTAAGTTAATCATGTACCTTCTATAGGTAATTATATGTTGAGATTTCAAAACGAAATTATCTAAATAAATAACTAATTGGTAGCAAAACCCATGACAAATGAATAAAGATTATATATAGGTATTGAAAATCTTTTAAATTCCATCTATTTTTATGTATTAATTAAACCTTCTATCGCAAAATTAATGTCTTATTCTTTCTTCTATAGCTATAAAATCTAATCTATTATTATTATTATAGAATAATAATAGATTTGTAAAAATAAATTCGTTTCGTTCTTCATTTTACATACTTATTATCCACTTCTATAATCTGTTCTTATATTTAAGAGCGAATTTTACGCTGATGAATCGATTTTGTCTTTGAATGGTCGTGTAAAAAGAAGCTGATACGAGTTATAGTATCTTTATAAGTTGAAGCGAAAATATGCAAGGAAAAGTTATCTTTGTATAAAATTAAAATAATAACTTAAATTATCTTACATTTTAAGTAAACGCTACCGAAGACAATTTTGTCTTTTATTTTCTTCGTAGATAGGACGTCAGATCAACAAAGCAAAAAGCTTATCAAAATTCAATATCTATCTACTTCAGATAAGAACATTTCTGAACTAATCTCGATCGAACAATGTTGCCAGTGAATACCCAAACAAATTGCTCGAAAACGTAATAAAATCTTAAAACCTTCATTGCAATCTATGCTTTATTCCCTTGTTAAAAAGCTTGTTTTCGACTTGCACGTTAACAATTAAAATATTAAAATTTTCATCAATTTATACGGGAAAAATGCAACCAGCTTTAACTGAACGACTTACAATGTAGCAATGTCAATTTAAATACTAAAAAAATAAAGAGAATACTCCGCTCATTTGTATTTAAATTAGCTTATTAGCGGCAATTATTAAATGTATTCAATTATTGTGGTCATTTTTGTACATTATCTCTTATATCAGTAAAATACACCTACCGCACTGAATTCTGTTTATAAAGACGTAGTTTTAAACAGTTGCGTAGAAAATCTTTCCTGTTTTATATGTGATTATTTAGTATATTATCATATAAAATAGAATTAAAAGAAAACATGATTCTAAGCTGTTAGATAAAACAAAGTGAACGTGTTATAGCAATACCTACTTATCCATATTGACACGATTTAAAAGTTAGACTACATCTTAGTACTATATTTGCTTGTATCTAAGTCTCCATTTTCCTAACCCTCCTTTAATAATAACATCCAAAAGATATTCTAAAACTATTCTTTGCGCTTATAGAAGTGACATGCGTGATAAATAAATCAAGTGCCCCGCGCATGCGCCGCCCCTGTCCTGCCCGAATTCAAAATGGCCGACTTGTATCGCTCAGCTGATCGGTCCCTTATTCCTTTTTTTGCGTTCCAACGATTGCATCATCTATTGTGTTTTAAACCTAAGCAAAGTCCTTTGAGTAGAAGACGGGACTTGTATTTTTTTTTAATTTGTTGAAAAATAATCTACATCAAGTAGAATTTTGAGTTTGTGTGTACTTATATATCTGCCTACAATAGGTTTTTTCAGATTGTTGGTATGTAGTTTATGACATAAGAAACTTACGCTACCGTTTTTAATTTAATAAGAAGTTTGTATCTTATTAAAAGACGCTCTTTTCTACAAAAATATATCTATTATTAAAATTATAAAGCATAAAAAATATAATACTTATTAAGTAAGTATATAAACTTCAGAGCGGAGTCCTTAGCTGACTCCTACAAGATACTAACTTGAATTTAATAACTGTTTAATCTCTTCGAAGGATAATATTTGACTTGACTCACTACGTACAAGTTGGCTTGTTCCATCTTTACGATATTAGGTTAAGTTCGCTCCGAAAGGATTAAGGCGGCTTTTAATACAGTGCTCGCGGGCTTATATAAATTTAACACTTTCGGGAGCTTACGAGGAAAAACTGGTGCGCCGTACATGCGGTGGTTAAATGATAAATCTTAAACTTTCTGACTTTATAATGAGTCCAGTAAAAGTATGAACATGAAAATATATTGAAAGCTTTAACTTTGCACGTTCTACAAAAATATTCTACAAATTAGTATAGAAATAGAAATAATGGTAGACAGAGATTTGTAAAATAAAGGGACACACAAATATCTTTTGTTTTGTTTCGAAGATTTCAGATGTATTTTCGTCTTGACTGTACCGAACAATGTTGCTTAATTAGCGCAAAGAAATAAATTCATGTTGATATATCAGACGGCGGATTGCATTAAGCTTACAGACGGGCGTACAGCTGGTATTTTAATTCAATACATTCTGTGTCGCTTGCGTTTCAGAGTTTATTGTCGTCTGATTCTACTACGACTACGAAATACAATTTATAAAATAAATACTCTGTCCGCAAGACGCATATATTTTTACGCACCTGTGCACATAAAACTCTCGCATCGATAATTGGAACGAATCTCAATATTTTATTTTCGACGCCAATTTTATTTTATATTCCCCTCGGAGCGGAAGACTGTAACTCGATGGTTGGTAATTGTAGGCTGCAAAGGGTTCACTTTGGGGAATAATTGTATAAATACAGAGGCTCTGGGAGAGCTTAATGTAAGGTTATGTCGGGCTGCCATCGTTTCGCCGGGTTCCGTTACGCTAGGTAATGCTGGACCAAGGACGAAAATTATCTCCGAAACGAGTTTCGTAAAAGCGACGATGGAAACTAATGACACTATGGATCCCTCGGCGTGTTTTGTTAATATAAGCAGCAGTTTCATTTTGGCGAGAATACGATTAATTTTATACTACATGCGACAATGTTTGAGTCATAAAACGATAAATGTGGGCACGGTTATTCAAGTATTTATTAAAAATAAAAAAAATGAGAAAAATAACATTGTTTCTTACCTCGGACTCGCTGAGAGAGCTCGAAGATCCGGTACACTGCACCACACTGAATAATTTAAAATAATGAAAAGCCCGGACAGCGGGGCGTTTCCTTTTAAAAATGCACTGCACTCAAGTTTTACTACGGCCGTGCAGGTTGGTCGGACTGAACTCCTTGCGAAGTAACTGTCGTAAAGAGGTGGTGCCATCAGCGATATTTGGGAGTTCGAGAGTTAAGACGAGACTTAGCGAAGAACAGTAAAATTGAACAACTCCGTACGAACTGAGAAATTTCCAACATATTACAAACATAAACTGTATACTCGTATCAAATTGATTCACGTTGTCCAAGGTTATTTCTACATTGTGTGATTTTCATTTACGATAATTTCGTTACAATATTACTTTTTATAACTTTCAATCAGACCGCTCCTATTACTATTCTAGTAAAACATCCAATTCCATTTCGAACACCTACTTAGGTATGTCCAAAAAATCTCATATCACTCTGCCTCACTTTCATAATAATACCTTACTAAGCAAGTTAATATGTAGACATTATTCTACTGAGTTTAATGTCAAGAAAAGACTCTCCCTATGAAGGGATTACTTGAGTCAATTTGAATAATTTCATCAGACAAATATCCTACAAAGTTAACATTCACAAAAACGCTCATGATATAAGTTACTAACATAAAAGTACTCGTAACAAAAAACTTTCGATCTCTTTATTATCATAAGTTCTGAGTAATACACTTATTCATTTTCATGTTTTTATGATAAGGTCAAACTTATACAAAAGGAAATTTATTTTATAGATCCAAGTAAATACCTACTTATTACGGTTACGGGAAAAAGATATTCATTTGAGACTAAAAATAAAAAAATAAACGTTTTTTAAAAAATAAACATTATGAGATTATTCAAAAATAGACGGATATAAACATATCCGTCTAATTTTCCGCTCTAAAATAAAATGAATCCAAGTATGTAATACTTTAGCTCCTTTGAAATTTAGATGCACGTAAAAAAGGTTATCAATATTATAACTTAGCGAGAAAAATACCTACAGAATATGCGGTGACTATTACAAAGTCGGCCACACCCATTATGATCAGCCCGTTAACCATAACGATAATACAAAGAGACTGCAAATTGAGTGCACTCATTTGGGGACGGTGTTATTTTTGCATAATCAACTTAAACAACAGCTTTACATGCAAATGTGGACCGCTTACTCCGCAAATGATATGAATTTTAAGAAACGACATCCCGAGAGTGTATTCTGCATTTATTTTAAATATAAAATGTTTTGAGAGGGGATTCTGTCTCGTTATTAGATTCTTTTTGCAAAAAGTGGACACTTATGTCGGCAAATAATATTGCAAATGAAATTTTAAACTCCTTGAAGCAATTCGATACATAAGCCTTCAAAATATTATAAGGCATATAACTTTACATTGCTATATACGCATAAATAAGATGCGTGAGATTATCAGATAAATTTATTCAAAAGGTAACGAAACTGGCCACGTAAGGCAGTCAAAAGCATTGAGTAGTGACTCAATAATATAAATACACACAACTGTCAAAGAGACGAATAATAATGTCAAATTTATAAAAAACCTTTGGCCCTTATACTCATAAAGTACCATTAGTTATGTCACGACACTCGATTAGGTGTACATAAGCCGCATAATATGAACAAGTGAATTTATAATATATCATAGTCTTTTAAATGATTCATGAGATGGTTATTGACGTGGGAAAACGGTTTACGGCTGGATTATGACCCTGTTGAAAAAACATCGTCGAGCCTCGTGTAATCCCAAGGGACGTGGCTACTCGCAAAATTTCAGGTCTATGGACCTCATATTTGAGTGAATAAGGGCGAAAACATCAAATATGTAGTAGAGGGAGATAAGGAAGGAATCGAGTTCGTGAATTGCGTCGTTTCTTGCGTCTTTTATTAAAAAAGACAATAGACGGAGGATAGATTTGGGGAAAACACGTTGTCTTCTCTTTTACATTTTATTTGAGAGCTGTGTGATATCGAATAAGGTAACGGAAAGCTGGCAGGCGTCGACAGCCAATGATATACGCTGAGCAAACGCGTGCTGACTTACAACTATTGGATCGTACGTTGTGCGCGTGGTACAAGTCATAAAGGTATACGGCTAAACTATGAATCTGTTTTAATTGATAATCTCGAAAGGTTGTATATATTTGGAGGTAGGTATAAATATTCATCTAAGTATCTTGTATTCAACACTTACTACAAATAATTCAAGGAATTCATTATTTAAAAAAAGATGTATGTATTGCATTTTTAAGAGTCTTTATGTAACTATTTATTAAGTTAGGTAATATTAATAACACTATGAGGATGTAACTTTATGGAAATTATGAAGCTGAAGTTATTTGTGACTTTCGACAAAGATTGAATAATGAAGTATTTTATTGTTAAATATCTGATGAAAACTAATATGCGGTAATATAGGAAATCCTCAGGACCGGTTTTCATCCATTATAACTGCCCTGTGACTGTACGACCAATCGAATCATATAAATATATAGTAGATTTCGCTTACAGCTCTTTAATTAAACTCAAGTAATACCTATTTGGGATCTTTCGTATACGTGGAACTTTTACGTAAGCTTAAAGCTACTGCATTATCTACGCACGGAGAAAATTTATTTCGGAATCCCTGATATGATCCTATAAGGCTCAATGGTGATGAAAATAATAATCAGATAATACTGTCCCTTAAAATTTAGACTTATAAATCGGATTATTTTTTATAAGAAACTTTCATTTTTGGGATAAATTTATCTTTATATTCGGCTGGTCAATATCTTTATTTGTTTTAAAAAATTCAGTAAAACAGACAGTAGTTTTGTTTATTTTTAAATATATTAAGTAAATTACAGTTATTATAAGATTTTTTTTTAATTTTATCTACAAACGACTAATCTAACGATTTTTTTTGAGTTAAAATACTAAAAAAGCCTACAAAAACATGAACAAAATACCACCTTAATAACTAGTGCGTCATTGGTTTCATTATATTTTTTTAAAATACCGTTTTGTCTACAGACCAGTATAGTAAATCAAATAATTTAGTTAAGTAAAGGGATGTTAGTGCGTCATGTTGACCGGCGTGGTAGGTACAGACGGCTGCGTCGCCGCCACCAATCTAAATAATTGAGGCTACGATGCTCTCCGCAACTTCTTACTGAGAACAATAAAGGGATTGAGACGCTCTTCTATGTTATTTTTTATTTTTCGTGTTGCTTATTTTATGTTACAATAAATTAAATTAAATATTCGAATTTCTATTTCAATGATTTATTGAAGAGTGGTATAAAGAATTGTGTCTTTAATTAACATAGTGTATGTTGTACAAAAATTTAATTGGAAATATAACGGAACTAGAAAATTTTAAAGGATCACATACTCAAATAAAAATCTGAAGCTTTTTGTGAAAGAGGTACCTATTCTCGAAACTTCTCTACTCGTTCCGCTTTTTACGTACTTTATATAACAGTAAAGGGTAGGAGCAAGAAGTAAAAAACGAAAAAAACTGTTATTAGTCTCTTACCGAAATGGAATTGGATCATTTGCGGGGAAACTTTCAGCGAAAATTCGTTTGCATCCACTACGCTTTACTTAACTCTACTCACCATCATACTTTTACCTTATTTTAGACAATTTCACGGAACGAAATAAAATAATATTCCATACAGCGTTCTCTGCTGTATTTTTGCTTTACTTTCTCGGAACACAACGTTATTACTGAGCTGAAACACTCGCACAATATTCGTTGGAAGCTAAATAAGCAGTGTTTCAGCATTTCTCCTAATAAAGAATATACTATTCACGAGGGCGGAATGTTGCTGTAGACGCTATTTAATTTATTTCTTAATCAAGCGTTTCAGATTCTATTCAAAATTGAACTGACAATGCATTAATTGCCGATACCAATTTGATTTTCCCATCAGTTTGTATGGAATGGGGGTGTAAATAATTTAACTGATCGCTTCGGCTGTCAAACGGCGATGTTATTAAGATTTTATATATTTTATATTTTCTTTGAGACCGCCGCCAAAGAGATTGAAGGAGCGTTGGTGGTAAGAAAGATGGGGTCAGGCTTCATTGTAAAGCTATATTAGGGGAAAAGTTACGAGCATGACAGGTGCGATGCCGAATTAACTTCTTATATACTCGTCGCTTTTTCTACGAACCCACTGGTTAATGAGTCTCGGGGATCAGAGTAATGAAAGCGAGATATTCTCGCCGTTTATTTAACTCTGACCTGTCTCGCCTTAATCAACTGAGATGTTTCGTCAACGGCATTTTAATTTCTTTGCATTTACATATCTATCCAACCAACCTGCTCGACCGATAGCCGCCTACCTGTAACAAAAAAAAACAGTTAAAATGTATATTCAAATCGAAGAATGGAAATGGTAATATGAGAAAACTGAGCCATATTTAAATCCGTTAAGCAGATGACAGGGCGTTGACCTCGTCGTCTATATCGATACAATTGCATGCGATAAAAATAAAAATATGTGACATAAACAGAAAAAGATGTTGTAGGGATGTCTGTACTTTCGAAATAAAGCTTGTTTCATTCAATCAAGTGAGCGGATGTGATGCTATGTCACTGACCCTAAGCAATATATGATTGTATAAATTTGGTATACAAAATACAGTAAGAATTGATATGCAAAGAGGCGCGTGGTTATCAAAACAACTTCCTACGGTATAATTATCTGTAGGAGTTTTATACCTACCTTCAAAATTCGTTAAGAAATAGTAACCTTCGACAATGTTACCAATTAGTAGATTAAATTTTAAAATTTGAACTGATGATGATGAACTATATAGAATTAATTAGGTATACCTGTAAAAATTATAATGTTTCAGTAACTATAAATTCGCTATTTATTTTAGAAACTCAATAATTAACGTAAGATTGGTGATATAAAAAAGGTATTACGACATAATATTAGTTAATCAAATAGTAATAAAAATTCACATACCATAAAAATAAAGACACGCGCAGTAGGCATATCTATTACATAGTTTACCTTATAGAGGAATTAAAAACGTTTAAGAAAAGCAGTCGGGCGGAAACATCGCATCTATATTCATGAAGTCTTTATAATATCATTGTTGCTAATAATCCTATAATAGATACTTAATTGTAGGTACAATTACAATATATAATTGAAATTTCGAATAACGCTACAAAGGGTTGGTTCTAGAAAGACGATAAAAACTAATTGAAACGCGGTAGAATGTCATCGTAACGATAAAATTACAATTCGCGGAGGCGCCAGATGCAAGCTTTATTGCAAGGCGCAAATTGGAACCGCTGCCGATACAGACAATTGTTAAAAGTTATTGTTTTCCTATTACAGGGAAATGCGAGTAGAGAATTGGCTTCAAGCTATGAAAACCAACATATTTTACATATTTGGAGAGAACTAACTATTTTGTAACTAATATAAAGAATATATATAGAAGGTAAGACAGCTAAATAGACTTATAAGAAAAATCTATAAATACAAATAATAACGCTAATTGAACATACGTAAAAATGTAGGAGCTAACATAACATAGGTATATTGCACCTATAAATATTTTCAGTAAGTAATCCAATTTAAAAGCAATAAACCGGATTCAATCAAAGCACGTAAGCTTCACGAGAAGACATCGGAATCCGAGATATTTTTAGCTAGTTTTTCGTCGGCGCGGTCCGCCTCGCTGCAACAAAGTATCTATCGATTGGACGAGCGGGAGATTACGACGGAACGGAGAACGGTCTATTTTCGATCCTATTCGCCTCTATCACAGATTACGGACCGGCTCAATGTCTTAATATTTCGTTCGATAACTACCGGACGGGATCACATTATCGGATAGTAATTAACCAACTTGCAGAATCGTAGCCGGTTGGTTGAAAAAACAAATCTAAAATGAGACCGAACCTACCTAGTTACAACATTGTAGTTATGATACGGTTGTGTATTCAGCTATTTGAGTTCTCTTTTTTACATTACACGCATGTTTGCATAGAAATTTTATATCTTACCAGTAAATAGCGTAGGTTTGGTCGTGAACAACGTTATTGCTTTATTTGAAGTGTTCTCAATAGAAAGTTGGGAACAATATCCACGTTTATGCCACATTTATAAGTAAATACATTGAACCTAATGTCTAAGCTCCTACGCATTTATTTCCATTTACACTTATCAGTCTCAAAATACAAATGTACTGGTATTTGCTTTTAAATGCTAAGCTAGAAATAATTTTAAGTAGTTTTCAATATAAAAAAATCGAAATCATATAGACATTACTATAAATGTAAATCAATTAGTAGATAAACCTTAACAGCCATCCATATTATTTATACAAATATTGAGGACAAGACTCCTCATTTAAATAAACGTTGAATAGTTATGTTAAGTATTTTAATGTGTAAATAATAACTCCCAATGACAAAAAATATGAAATCTAAAGAGAATACCTATTGTTTGAAAAGTTCTTATAATTCTTAGTGTAAAAAGATTATTAAATTCGAATCCCAAAAGTACGAATTCACTAATTATAATAAAAACCTTTATTAAGTCTCAAATGTATATAAGAAGGGGTCGATGAATTTTTAATTTTATTCTTTATCCTCGTTGATAATAAAATAAGGATTTCCTCTTAACTGTGCCGAAAAATATTACTGAAACTCGTCAACGTGCCTAATATGTGGGTAATATTGGATTATGAACTCATTTTCTGTTCGGGTCTGCAATATCCGAGCTCGGGGCGAGATAACGTGCATAAACCCGTTCGTTTTCCGATCGACAAATTCCCAATTCGAGCACGTTTCTAAAGGCATTACTGGTATAGGCTTAGGACCAATACCACGGGAGGAGTCTGAGGTACTGTCGGTTTGCAATAACAATAATGCGGGAACGGAGCTGGGCGACCTGCCAATGTTCTATCGATCGCTGCTATCTCGCCAGCTAAGCGAGACCTCCGAAAATGAAACACAGCCCCCTCATGAGTTACAATGTCGAAAAAAAGAGGGAAGCAGAGCGTTCCATGCTTTTTGGTCGAGCGGAATATCAAGTAGGTCAAAGGGAAAATTTACAAACACTACCTTCTCGGAATGTGGATTTTTTAAATAAACCGGGATCCGCTTTCCGGGTCAATGCAAATGAGAATGTTTATCTAAAGGAGCCTTGAATTTAGATTATCACATATAGACATGTTATTTTGCCATCGTTTTGCGTTCAATATTTAAACAGAGATAAAATTTACGATCGAGTATTTACTCGTTTGCATCTATTTAGATGAACATGAAAGATTTTGTAAATACCTATAAAGTTTCTTTTTACATTTGCCGCTTCGGTAGACAATTGTGAATTGACTACACGCTAATTTACATTAATTACAGAATTGTTAGATATTTAAAGACACCCCTGTCTTTTATAAAAAATATTATGTATCTAGTGTAATGACGGTAGCTAAGTTTTTATTAATCATACATTATGATCTCTTTTTCATACCTATTAAAAAATACGTGAAATATATAATATTCAAAAAATATATATATAATTTTGTTTTTTCAAGCGCAAACAAATTTTTCAACTAAGTCGAAGGTAGTGTAAGAAATTTGTTCATGATAAGATTTACTTCAAAAGAGCTTACTCACGAATTTTAAGCTAGGACCACTTAATCGAGACCGTTTGAAATCATCCTTTTTTGTTGCTTTAAATAGAAGGAAAGTGTCAAGATAAATTGGTAAAAGAGTCGAGATACGAGGCCCTTCAACTGTTCGTGGGTTGACGATTAACCGCGTATTAGATAAAATATGAAAAGGTCAGAAGTTTGGCTCAACGCTCGAAAGAGCGATTTAAATTCTTCACTTAAGTATTCCGTTGGAGTGGTTCAAACATTCAAAAAGTCTATACTTGAATAATAATTTGTAATACGCTTTGTTTTTTATTCTCCTGAACATAGTAGTTTAAAAATTCCTATGATTACTTTGTAGCCGTTGTACCTATGTATCTATAATAAGCGGTATATTTTTGTATAATATAGACGATACAAAAGGTTTTTATTGGCTTTATATTTTGTTAACAAGTAATAAATGTCACGTTCTATCTCATAATTGAATATTTTCAGACATTTTATTAGTTTCACATGAAATAGTGAAACTTTTGAAGTTATATTTGTATTTATAATTGTTTCCGGGCAAAATTTAGACTAGATATCTATATTTAAAGTGCTTTAACCAAAAACTATCTAAGAAGGTGATTAAATTCAAAGTTAAACATGGAAGTACAAATAAAATTATTAATTTGGGTATAAACACGTTTAATGTCAAAACTTTTATCCTATAATGTTGTTGAGTATTGATGTTATTACATACAATACATTTTCTTGGGTTTGTCGTGTAATTAAAGCTTTTTTAGATGAAAACTTTACGTTGATGTGTGCAAGTTGTAATGTAAAATGCCGTCGGCACGCGACGTTGCGTGAGTTCCCTCCTTCAGCCTACCAGGCCAGCCCTCCATTACAATGAAAATAGAAAATACCTATAGCTAAGTATACTAACAATGTATGCAAATCGACTTCTTACGTAATTACACGAAATTGACATACGAATTGCATTGTCATTTTATTAAAGAACAATTAAGAGTGTTATTTTGAAGACGAATGAATCTATTATTGAAACTTATAAACTAGCAAATATTTATTTTATTACTTTATATTAATTTAATGTGCATCTAAATATAACTATATAATTATTTTTCAATTAAAGATATTAAAGGCACGAGACTGCACAGATGTACGTAATATAAGTAGGTATACTACAAGTCTTAAATACTTACAGTTTTTTCTCAACCTTACTTGTATGTTAGTATTATATTATAATGTACCTATTATATTTTAAAGTTGCGCTATGCCATCTAATTGTTTATTGTGTTAAATAAATATTAAAAGCAAAATGAAGCCAAAAATGAATTTAGTGCTTCCTTGAATCTTTTTTAAAAGCGTGACTCAATCATATTATTTGTACGTAAGCC
>DWAJ01000262.1:0-38919 GCA_018238005.1 Eurema mandarina
AACTCTTGCTCACTCCGTTTGCCTCTCGTGCGTTCTAAATAATTCAAGTGTTCGATCGATACGAGCCGGCGCGCGACCCCGATTCGAATAACGCGGAGGCTGAATATTTATCTACTAGATTAATTAGAGTATTTAATGATAGTTTCGTTATGTTGGCTTCCGTTGGTCGGCGCCGGTCCGCATCGCGATTCGATGGAGCTCGTGTCGGGTCGGTCGGATCGGTCGGGTCGGGTCGGTGAAGTGCCGCGAGTGAGCCGCACGCACGGACGGACGGCACCGGTGCACGTGCGCAGACGATTGTATAATAGTATTGTTTCTGTAAAAAGTGTCAGTATCTCATAATAGAAACTAATATAAATTTGTTGTTGATATCTGCCATAATAAATAACTGTATATTATTTTAATCTTAAGGCCTAACGACTGTTCTACTGTATATTAAATTCGTCGTTGTACGGTTCGTGCAAATTCTAAAATTCTGTATATATACTATATGATGGCAGAGGAGTCATACTAATTGTTCCGCGACGCATTTTATAGTGGGCGTAGCTGGCTACAGTACCGCGCTGTGCGAGTAGGACGAGCATGCCCTTTCGATATACGGCTTCAGAGAAACGACCTATTAGGTTCAATCTCCTTTGGTAAGAACTAACTCTCTTCTGTAAGATTGCGTCGCCGACCGTCTCTATGGTCATACAAAAATTATTACGGTAATTATATTTTGTATTTGCAAGTTAATGAAGATTAAAAAAATTATAATATCTAAATTCAAATCTCGACCAATTTTATTAATCTATGTCATTGGAAGGATTAAAGTATTATCGTAATTTTAACGTTCTGACTCAAGTTTTCGAGCATAGATAAATGCGGATCTAGGCAAAATCAAATGTCACCTTAATACATTTGAAATGTTTTAAAATGTTGCGTAAAATTTAGTGCGACGCTTGTGTTGTGCAGTGAATGAGATGATAATGAATTACTTTATACAATGGCGATGAAATTTCTTTCGAAAGCTACACATATCATGTATAGTTAGCGAGAGGTGTGGTTATGGGCATTTACATTAACCGTTTGGTGGCGAGGTTTTTCGAATCGTTTGCATTTTTCTAGTCTATAGAATCGTTGCGTGACATTTGACATTTTTTATCTATGTTCAAGTCGCTTGTAACATTATATATCTGATACGTTCTTTTTATTCGTTCTATTTAGTTGGCGGTTTTTTTGGCCGGTGATGTTGTCGTTGCTAGTTCCGGTATCAAATATATGTCTAGGAATGGATTTATCGGTATTATACATACCGTGTTTATGAAATATGATCATTAGGCCTTCCGTATATTTGAGTTATTGAGAGAGAAGCAATATTACTGGAACTAGCCGGCTAGCATCAGCGGACCTTACAAAATCGCCTGTATAATCATAAATGGGTTTCGTAGTACTAAAATTAACACGTTAGATAGTGCAGTTTAGTTGCTATACTCACATATAATTTGATTTAGGAGTTGAGTCGTCGTATCGTAATAGTAATTGCTTCGTATTGCATCGTCGTGAATATGTTTTGAATGATGTGATAAGGGACGGTGTGTTCTATGCGATGGCGCTTGCGGTCTCGGAGACTCGGGATCTCGGCGACCTTAGAGATTGATTCGCTCTGTGATGTCAACGCCAATAGATAATTTTGTAACAACTTGTATAACTAACAAATTATAATTAATATCATTAAGGTGAATATAACTACCACGTTGAAACACTATCTTTTTATTGAATATTTATTTTATTGTTGCACATGTATTGTTATGTTCGATGTTTTATTATGCGTTTAAACCACCTTATTGTAAATAGATGTATTTTGTAATCCTTATGTTTAGTTTCATTGCGTCGAAGACTTTTCTGTTGTATTTTAAAGAGTAAATAATATTGCATTCAATGTGGATGTACTGATAAATTTATTGGAAATAATATTGATTTGTTTAAAGAATAGTTTCATTTTCCCCTCAGCAAGTATCAAATTGTTTCTATGTTAAAGAGGTAGCAGAGATTTATTATTGAGAACTCGTAAAAATTAAAAAAGATAACTCTTGTCTTTAAGTTTCATGTTATCGCTTCCGAAGCATACACATTTCTCCCATGTAAAAATTCTTTAAGGCAAAAATTGCCCTGATAATAACTGTTCTTTGACTGCGGCAGCATTTAAATGAATTTTACCAAATCTAGAGGCGTAGGTACGACGACTTTTAAATTACTGAATATATTGCAATCTCCAGGTTTCTGAAAGAGCTTTGTAGCTTCATGAGAAGAAAATCTTATAGGGGTTCCAGGTTTTCTCAGTATGGTTGCTGAAAATATAACTCACACAGAAAACAGAACATAACTTGAGTATAAATCAATAACTTAACAAAAAATTTAAAGTATTCGCATACATAAATTAGAATCTTAAAATGCTTGCTGATAGATATAGTAAACATCAAGTAAAGTACATTAATGAAAACTTTATTATTCTTAAACTACAGTTCGGTTCATTTATATACGACAAATATTCAAATGATGATTTGAAAATATAATTGCTATTTTAATAGATTTTTTACATAGCACTTTCACGTTTAATTTGGGTAAGACAAAAATCCTACCGGTTAACTATTCAAGTGATAACAAACTAAACTCCTTAAAAGCCAAAAGAAAAAAGTTTAGCCACCCCGGGCTCCCTGGGAACCCTGGGCTCTTCTCTACTTTTAGTATGGGGAATAACGAAAGTTTTCCATACCCACAACAATCTCAAGCAATACCTAATATATAATACCTAAGCTGAAAATAAAAGCTGTATTAAAAATGAAAAAGAACGTTTTCAGATGCGATTAAATGCAATATTCTTGATATTTAATAAGTGTATCGTTGATGAATTTTTCTAAAACCACGGAAAAATGGCACATCTAATAATGTCTTCCATTATAAGTTGATGCATAAGGAGTCTATTAGGCTACTCCCTAATAAAAACAAACTATATTGTAAAGTTATAAAAAAATTGACAGCGAATATTCGAGAGGAGGCTCGTTATATTATCGATAATAAAATAAGCATGGCATTTAAATTGATAAAATATTAGGTATTCTTGATGTTATATCTTTAACTAAAATCTAATTATCAAGAAATTTACAAAATATAATGTAATTTTAGTAATACATTATGCAATGCACGAGTTTACCTACGTACGAATCTATGCATCTATTTTAAAATAAATAAATAATTTATTTGATTTTTTTCTTAACTAGAAAACAAATCTGTGACCTCAAAATATAAGCCAAGGATTAAGAAAGCATTTTTTGTAACAATTAAATTATTTTTTTTTTCATCAATAGTCGTTTAATTCAAAGCAATGGGCGTGTTACACCTACGGCTATAATTTGGTTAGGTACAAATTTTGTAATAAGTCTAGATTCTAGAACCTTCCTGACGACTTACCCAATCTTTTAAAGTCTAGAAACTGATCAATTCATATTTTTCTTTTAGTTATAGGTGTATTATGGCTTCCTTATTATACTGATATTTTTAATAGTGTTGTTTGGTAAATTTTTGTATAACTCACTGTAGAGAATATTGGTCAGTTTTGTTTGTACGATACTAGCCGCGCTCCGTGATTTTACCCGCATTTATGCATGTATTATATACATAAACCTTCTTGAATCACTCTATCTAATAACTGTAGCTTAATCTTAAAGATTTAAGCATATAGAGGGACAGACAGAAGTAAACGACTTTGTTTTATATGTAATGATTTAAATGTGCTTTTAGATCTTGAACGGTACAAGACCAACGGTCCAACTTTAATGGTTTAATATAAGTATTAAACGCCTATTTAAACTTTATATTATTTATTAAATAGTAAATGATATTGAGTAGGGTATTTATTAGGTACAGTGTTTCTTATAATCATATTGCGTTAAATCGAAAGCTCTCAATTTGTTAAAAAAATATTATCCTAAATTAAATAACGTGTAAAATTAGGGTTTTCAGATTCTAACGTTTATTGACCATATCGACAAAGTACCTGCTCAAATAAAATCATGTTTTTGTTTTTTCTTGAAGAAGAGGGACTTTTTCGCATTTTCATGCCACAGAGAACCATTATTTTTTGTGAAAGCAACCCAAAATATGACAAACAGTGCACTTAGGTAGATAATGGATTGTCCATTGGATTCGTGGAAAATGTTAACAGTCTGTTAATACGGGAGTGGCCTAACTTGTGAGAGCGGCTGACTTAAAAACTTTATAGATTTAATAGTCATAATTCAACCCCATATTCTATATCTCCCTGTTAGGAACCATATTATATGAATGGCCTGACACTCGTTCACATAATTAAATACTTACTTTCATTCTTCCTTACATTTAATTTAATTTTTGAATTTATATTAACGTCAGTTTTATAAATTTCTTAATAATAAATATATAACCATTATGTATTTAATTGTAATAATAGTTAGTACAATATTTTTAGTCGGATATATGTATGTGTGAGAATGATTGCGCGCTAAGTGATCTTGCGCCTGCGCCGGCCGACGGCTACGGTAAGATCTAACTAAAGCCAACAAATTTGTTCGAAAAGGAATAGATAGGTACAGTTACTTTTTTCATAACAATAAATTAAAATAATTGACACATTAACGATAAGCTTCGTTATAATTATATTTACATAAAAAAGATAGAAACATAAAAGAATAAATTTCTTTTTGTGTTTAAATTTTAGATTTCGTTTCACGTTGACCAGATGCTTCAATTTTCTTAATCTTCAAGCAGCAAGTCTGTAGTATTTAGTATAAGCGATACAAACGGACGAAGATCCCACCGACCCCTGAATGTTGAATGGCCGAGCTGGGAATTTCGTCCGGGCGTAGCACTTGATACTGTTTTTCTTTTTTCCTTTCACATCTTCTTTCTTCTTCATAACAAACGATCTTATAATAAATTAACATAATCTAAAATAAAATAATAAGCGTTCGTTAGCTTGCTTCTTGTTATAAAAAATAAAACGAGAAAGCAGAAGAAAAAATCGAAATAAATGAAACAATAATTACTTGATAATTAACGTGTGTTGCGAACGCGACTGAGGTAGCGCACCGAGCGCCGCGCCGCGCACCTCGCAGCAGCGCGCCAACGCCGCGGCCCGCGCTACCTTCCGTCGACCTTCACTTGGCAAGGAGCGAGTGAGCGATTGTCTGAGGAGCGTGCGGCGCCGGCGTCGGCGGTGAACGAACTTACCTTGACAAATGCACCATTTGGCATTGTTCGCGGGAAAACCGGCGGCCTTGCGCACACCGCGCGCCTCCCGCCGGCCAATCGCGAGCCTTCGCGCCACAGCCTGCGCCCGTTTTGGCGGGAATCGCTTCCCGCGCTCGCCGCTTGGCGCGCGAGTCGCTGCGCAGTACGCGGCAACATGGTACGGTTTCAGTGTGACCTTTTAACACTAAACTTTTTAATTTCTATGCGGGCTGATGCTATAAAACGCTACAATCGTACAAAAACTAAACAGACTATTGAAACGCGTGGGTCTGCGCGGGCGCATGGTAACTACACTAATTACGTCGTCATAATTATAAAAGCGATGTTGCCGAGCAGTTTAATTATTCAATTAATTATAGAGCGCCGCATTTCGCCACGAATAGATAGTGGTTATCTAGTCACACTTGAGTGAATTTCACGCTGGATGATGAGTCAAAATATGAAGAGGTTTATTTTGAATAAGGTTCTTAAAAAAGAAATTTATGTGCCTTAATCTGACTTTGAAATGACGCAACAGAAGTCTTATCAAAAATATTTACCTAAATAAATCAATAGTGTGATATCCTTAGAAACACACAAAGTACCTTCAAATAATTCTTATTTAAAGTAAAAATTTTCGGCAATAATCACGTATGAACAAAATGGCGGTCTCGATTTAGGAAGTGACGTCAACTTCGCCGCCTGCGCTAGTTATATCTGTTGACTGTTTCGTAGAAATTGATACATCGAATGTAAACTATATAGCAATTTACAATTTTTATCTATAATAAAAATGGTGACGATTTTATTTTAAGCGATAGTTTATAAAAAATGCTTCATCGATTAGATCATAGAATGTATTGGATAATTGAACATTGTTCAATATAAAAAGATAAGAATAATTATTTTAAAAACCTAGAATAGATATTACAATTCACAAAACCGTATCTGTATAATCTACACTACCAAAATGTCTTCCAAGATATAACTATTAAAATAAACCATTATAGGTGTGGAAAATGTTTATTTGTATAATATTGTTTAGTAAAACCTATATAAATTTTAACTCTACGAGATATTCAGAGCTACGCCGTAGCTGCTCAACGCATCAACGTAAAACCAATGAGAGCTTGCTTCAGTTGCCTAATAACTTATTAAAATTGCTTAATATAATTCAAATATAAATGAATCGTGCTATTTAATCAAAGAAGTCGCGTGAAGGACAACATTTTAACCTCAGATTCAAGTTATACCTACAGTATTTTTACTTTTTTTGTTTAGAATGCATTAATCAAACCCTCTGACTCAAGTGTCAGGCCCTAATACGGCGAATCGAAGCTAATTCAAAGTCAGTTAATTATATTGGATGAATTTATAATTATAGATTAAATTTGATATTCGTTTATATGTAATGAGGTTTGATGCACTGATATGGTCTTCGAAATCTTATTAAAGTAGTTAACAGGAGCAGATGTTTCTGTAAAGATTTGTACTGTAAAAATATATCAAGATATGTACTTAGAAATAAAGAAGCTTAGAAATAAAATAAGTAATAGTCGACAAAATATAGGAGATAATGGGAAACCATCGTAACATAAACCCTTTAAGGGTCAATATTGTGTTTGGATTCCTAGGTATGCTTTGCAATTATAATGTTATGCAGTTATGGAGTTCTTCCGAATTTTAAAATTAATTAATTCATAGGAATTTGCAATACGCAAACTTCTTCTATACCGGACGATCTATCTAATTTGACGAAAGTAACGTTAGACTTTTTTGCTTTTATTACCTTTTTTGTAATGTTTAAATAATATTATAAATGAATCTGCGTTTGAAAGTCTAGCTATGAGTTTGAGTAACAAATAAAACTAACATCATTAAAATAATACATCCATATATATTGCTTATTTCATATTTATTTGACCTCTGCTATCTGCTCTAAGATATCATTTATATTTAGAGTTTTTTTTTTAATTTTGTCCTCTATTTTTATATAATTTAAAATAAACCCAATTGCTGTGGTTCTGTCCTTAAAATCTAGATGGATACTTTTATTGTTTAAAACTAATAGTTTTTCTCTCCTAGATGTAAGCCATCTCGTATATTTGTTCTCAAGAGATTATTTAGCCAAATTAAATGTAGAAATTGTGTCCTCTATTTTCATATAATTTGTATCAAACAAAGTAGGAATATGCGAAGCGTCCGTATGCTTCAGCGGTGAGTCAGGTGTCGTTAACCCGAGCGTCATCGCTTCAGTCGCCATACTTTGTGCCGCTTTTTATACGATCACATTCACGATTCTAGATCTTATTTTGATTCTTAGACCCCCGTCTCGATGATGAATTTACATCGCAATATTTTGGGATACATTTTACGTAGAGCCAACTCGTCATTTATACCTACTAATTATGTTTAAACTTCGTAATTTTACAGAATATTTGAATGGTTAAATTGTCTATGCTAAAACTTAAAACGTAGGTACTTACTTTAAATTTGTCTTTTTAATACGCATTTTATACCCAATCATTAAATTATAATAAATTGACCTTATAGAAATTAAATCTAATCTATTTAAAACAATCCAACACGCTATTTTAATTTTTTCGCTAGATCTATTACTCTATCTATTATCTCTTACATTAATGGAACTCGTAACGAAGTAACAACATGCTATCGATAAATAAATTTACACTCGAAGCCAGGAAGACGCAAAAGCAGATTTAAGTCAACAAGTTCTCGGAAAACAAATTTGAATCGGTTATACTGACCTCAGTATGGCGTTCGTGTCCTTCCGTTTATTCTCTACTTATTTTGTATGCAGCTCACGTCCCGTGGTGATTGAGTTTAATATTTTTTATGCTCTCATCATGACAATGAAGCGAATATGTTATGTGAAATTATCGGTGTTTAATTCCTATAATTGTGAGTCATCGTGTTTTTAGGCGAGCAAATATATTACAATTATTTAATGAATAAGTGTTTGTTAGCACAGTTTAGTTATACTAGTTCAAACTGAATATTTGTGCATTTTGTAATTTAAAAATGCAACAAAGCTTGCACGTAACCTATTTTTATATTATTTTATTATTAAACTAGCTCTTGCCCGCGACTCCGTCCGCGTTTACTTTCATAAATAAATATTCCTCTGGACCTGGATAAAAAGTATCCTATGTCCTTCTCCTGGCTCTAAACTACCTCCCAGCCAATTTTCAGCTAAATCGGTTCAGCCGTTCTTGAGTTATAAGTGAAGTAACTAACACGACTTTCTTTTATATATATAGATATATATTCTCAGATTTACTTTTTAATTTACCTACCTATTACCATTTATACCTTCATACCTTGCTAAGTGCCAATAAAAAAATTTATAAGTGACAAAAAACCTTCTTTTAAAATTAACTTGTTTCATTGTAAAACTAGCTGTTTATAAATATTGTACCTAGGTAATATTTATCTCAAAAAATTAATTGATATTACGATCGTGGCTAGCCTCGACCGACAAATTACGTCGCCCTTAAAGAATATATTATCCTCATTCGGAACGGTTGGCACTGTTTAATTATATCGACGAGTTTTAATATAATTAATCGTCTATTCCTAACTACTTTAATTTTCAAATGGCTTAATTAACACATTGACGAGCTCTTGTCGAATGAAATTATGTCGCTTAGTGAAGATTTATTGTTTTACCGACAAATATAGTTTGGATAATGTTGCCCTCTCTGATATCTGAAACAAAAGAGAATTAAATTCAATAATGGAAATACAGTCTTACTTAACCTACATACCGATACATATCAAGACATTTATGCGTAATACTGATAATAACTTTTTTAATAATTAGATAAAATTTAAAAAGCAGACCGTTATCGTCGATGAAAAACGCATTGATTAACACTTGGCAGTTTATATCGAAGTGATTTAATTTGCTAATTTCGTGGAATCGTTCACAAACAACGAATGAACGGCATCAATATGATCGCTTTGCTCTATGATATCACCGAATGCTCTGACTCAAGTTATTTTACATGTTACGTGTAATTACCTACAATCATCTCGGCGTCAGCGGTTTGTATTACTCGTATTACTGCTTAGAATGTTTTGTTAAAGAATGTCTCCATTATAATTAATATGTACCTTTATTCAAACTTAAATATCACTTATGGTCTTTTCTTGCATGAATAACGAGACGTTTGCATTTCAATCGATACTTTAATAAACTAAGATGGTATCCGAATTGAAAGTTCCTAACCAAAATATTAATTTTATAGAGCAATTTATCTAGATGTATATCATTTTATGATACCAAAGATTACAAGGCATTTATTTCGAATATAAGCTGGTATATTTCTTTCTATGTAAAAATATGGGATAGCTCATCGTTAACTCTTAAAGAAATGTGATAAAAAGGTGTCCCACGGACATACGCGAACAGCATGCAAGTTCTAAATATAGGGTCTATTTTTAGATCGATCGCATCGTCCGATACCATCCAGTTCACTCATTAGTCGCGACTCGCAATATCTGTATGTCTCTATATACTTTGTAAGTACTCAACTACACACATATAAGCAAATTATGACGAGATAAACGTTTTGAATAATGCAATGTAGAGTCAACTTTAACTTTAAGAGTTATTACAGAGTTTTTCTTTGTAAAAACTGCTTTAAAAATTATTGTTTTGTAGTACCATAACAATTCAATAGTTTATGTTCCCTAGTTGAAGAAAAATAAATTTAAATTCTTTATTTCTTTATTGATTTACAGTTGATCATTCATTGATATACATACTTGTACAAAACGTCGCGTAGTTCTTTATAAACATGTCATCAAGACATTCTTTTAACATTTTAGGTTTTTAATTAGCATCAATGATCAATGCTTAAACAAATTAGCAAGCTGTCTACTAAGGCTGAACTATTTCTACTGCATGCTTTACCCATGTTAGTTATAAGTTCAAAGTCAACTGGAAACGCTTTTTATTATGGAATCTCCATATTAAACAACTTGTCTCTCTGTATTTATTACAAAATAACAAATAGTCAGATACCTCATTTATAAATATTTCAAAAATATTTTTGATTTTACTTCTTTTATCTTATATGAAATACGTTAACGTAATGTCTATTTACATTTTTATTATTATATGTTATATGCGTAATTATATATTAAACCCAACCTATTTAATACAAATTATTTCAACTATATTATGTTCAACACCACCGTTTTCCGTGGCATACAAACACACCATGATTAGGAAGCTAAATTAAACTATCTAAATGCAGTATTTGCACAACAATATTACGAACACTTATTGTGATCACATGTACGACTTGTCAGCGTCTCTCAGGCACCAGCTGATGGAGTGACGTCACCATCAGCTGTTTCTATCAGAAGTCAAGTCAAGTACTATTTTCATCCAGAATGTTCTAGGAAGCACGGGAGACTAGATTGGTTGCATATAGGCAACGTTCTTTAAATAGTTTTTGTTTTATTTTTATTGTATTTGACTCGTTTTACATTTCAATAGATGTTATTATAATATAAGGATAAATGTAATACTATTGGGATTAGTAACTTAAGAGTAGTTAATTCCAATTTAAATAAGTACATGTATTGTCACTTTCACGTCTATTAAGAATGCTAACAAGATACCTTTAAACTAACTACTACACATTTTTGTAGATTTGATCTATGCAGATTATAAATTATTCCTAGATTTGCTAATAAAAATGTTTAGTTAGTTATTGCATATAAATATTCAGGAAAACCATAAGTTATTTGATAAAAGCTATAAAACTGATAAGGCTACCTTGGCTCCATAGATAAAAAGTGATCAAACACGATGAATAGCTGATAAAGCTATAAGTTACATCACGGTCAGCTGTTAAACTGGTTTGGGCCACATTCCTGAGGGAACGCCGGTACAACGCACTTTAAGAATGATAATGATTCTCGTCACGACAAAAAACGATGATCAACTTATTCTTTGTAGATTCTAGAAAACTGACAGCTACAGAAGGTACTACAAAACATTTAATATGTATAGGAATGTTTGAAGTATAATATTTTTACATTATTATTATTATATATGAGAATATAATTCCTTTGCTTGACCATCGTTTTCATAGAATTCATCGTTCGTAGAAAACACTCATTAATGATGTCAACATTAGTACTTAAATGTAAGTAGTAAAATTGAATTGAATTTTGGCTTTAAGCTTACATTTGGATCATTATACAAAACAAAATGTCTACTTAGTACTTTACCCCACCTCACCGACATAAGAAATTTTACTAGGTCTGTAGGTCCCTACAATTTTACTAATAAATGCTTAAGAATCTGATTTATTTTTTTCTTTTCAAAAATTTTTTGACTAGCTAGCTATGATTACATAGTATTGTAAAAAAGTCAAATATTGTGTTTGCTGTTTTATATGCATTGGGCATTGTATTATAATTTTTGAATAGTTGGAATAATGGTTATATAAAAAAACAACTGCAGGTAAAAATTAAAATACATACTTATAATACAACCATGTGTATTTAAAATCTATCTATTGACGTATATCTAATTAATATATATATATGTATATAAATTATGTGTCACGTAGTTTGTCCCCGATTGACTCCTAAGCTACTGAACCGATTTATATTAAATTTGCAAAAACACCATGTGCAGTTTGATCCAATTTGTAAGATAGGTTAACTTACAACATAATGTATGCGAGCTAATTCGGGGCGTGTCGCTAGTATTGTTATATTCCAAGTGTTGTTTTAAATGAATAATGAGGAACTTGTCCTCACTTCACTCAACCTCGCACCTGTTGTACTCATTTTCTCAACACATTGTTGGAGATCATTACGAATGCAACGCTTTATGTTCGATGCCAATTTCTTCTACACTTGAACTACCATCATGCATAACATTCTTTCATCGTGTTACGTTTGAAATATTTGTTAAAAAGTATAATTAAAAATTCTGTTTAAAGTATAATCATGTAAATATAGTTATGTATATCTAAATGGGATATGTCTAATATAAAAAGGAAAAGGAAAGTGCATAATTTGATGTCAGCAGCGATTTTAATATGTACAGCGTGAACAAAGTCGTAACGGGCTAGCCAGTTATTTAATAGTTTTATTTAGTAAGGCATCAGAACAACAATAAAAGATATAGACAAAAAACTCTCAAAAATTGTGAATATTTCAATCGTTAACATTGATATATAAGCCCGAATATATAATAGGCACGTGAATAATAAATAAACTGATAAATATTCTGATGTTCCGGAAATCGTTTTATCTAAATCGTTCAGATATAGCGATAGCGCTGCACATTCTGGACTTGTTCCAATTTTTTAGGTTAAAATGTTTAATTGAAGGTGTATTTTATTTTATTCACATTCCTTCTAAATATACTTGTGACGGTCTATGGAGAGTGACGTTGGCTCTGACGAATTTCCACGTCAGCGAGATTGAATCACGCGCCCGCCTCCAAAGCATATGATACCTGTAGAATGTTGTGTTCCGTTCACATGTTTATTTTATAGTCTGACATATCCTCAACGCACATTACATCTAGAACTTACTTCAGATCTATATCGATCTAATGGAAGAGAAGTTGGAAGCAAATTTATTATTTATCTTCTGTAATTTAATAAAAAAAGTCGTAGCAATTTTAATATTTCATTTTTAATAATATAACAAGAGGACACATTTTTTTTAACTTAAAAAGGAACTTTTAATAGGCATACAAAATTATTTCATCATATGTTAGTTATGATGATAATAATATGTTTATTATAATAGAAAAATGCTGCTTCATTAAGATACGTCTAACTCTATATTCGCACTGAGGAGAGAGTATATTGACTGATAAGAAGGAAATATGTATATCTAGTGTTCATAGATAAGAGACGTCACAGAAAATTTATTGATAAGAACGATACGGTGATAAGTGTTTTAATCGCGATCATCTGTAACGCCCACCATATTAGAGTGAAGTTAAAAAGGAATTATTCACGTACTAGCCGTGGCCGATTTTACCAGCGTGGTTCCCGTTCCCGGGGCAATACCGGGATATAAAGTATCCTATATGTTAATCCAGGGTATAATCTATCTACATAACAATTTTTTTCAGCTGCTTTTACGTGAAAGAATAACAAACATTCACACATACATTCTCAAAAACTTTCACATTTTTAATATTAATAGGATTATTAATTGTCTTTATCACTATATAAATAAAATAAAACAAAATTGCTTTGCGTTGTCTGTGCCTGACAAATGCTTAAAAAATTGCAAGGTATTGATGTGGTTTTTGTATATATAATTTAAATTTAATTGAATATAAGATGAATGTTTACTGTATACAAATACTATAATATATGCAGAATATAACGTATTATAATACATGCAAAACTAAGATTGGGATAGGGACAAGACAAAGTGGTTATTAAAGAATTAATATATTTTGTGTTAAAAACTATTTATAATAGATACTTGATTACTACTTTAAATGAAACAAAATTTATAATTTTACGAATTCATATATGATTCTGATAAAAATTTAACTCTCAGTGCTTAAAATACAGTTTAGTCCTTTTAAAATCTTATCCAGTAATTAAATGAAAAAAAATCTAAACCCAGGTATCATTCAGGTAAATGTTTATGAATATTTGATTTTAAGCGAGATAAGTGGCAGTGGGCATCAGAATTCAGAACCGGCTCCGTGACTCATTCATTGTGTAGGGACTGGACTCAGACGCTGATTGCCTTACCACTGCGTATATCCTCCCACTTATACTCAATAACCCATATTTATACAACAATCAAATGTTTATCGAATATTCTTAAAAAGTAATTTAGCTTTACATGTCTCTACATAACTAATTTCATTAGTTATTTCCACCTAAAAATATTTATTAACTCATGTTGACGTCAAATGTAATGTTTATATAAAAATCTATGAAGCAAACTCGTCAAGAAAGTATGGTGGGTTTTATTGGCACATTATTTTAGTAATCAACTGATTTAAGATTCGAAAAGTTGATAACGCAATGTTAAGAACAAAGCATGAAATGTTAATTAAACAAAAGCTGTCCTTTTGCATAGTCTTTTCTTAAATTTTGGCAAATTTAAGAGAAGTGGGGAGGGCATGAAATTTAAATATTAAATTGAGGAATTGCCCCCAAAAGTGTAAAGACGCGTGTGTCTAGCCTTATTGAATGTAAAGTCGACCGTAAGATCTAAGGAACATTGAACAGGTAATGACCAACGATAACCGGTGTTTGGCACCGCGTCGCGACTTGTCTGGACATGAAACCAGGCGGTCAGAGGAACCTCGAGCGATAAACTTTGCTCATTTATACAACGGTCAACTATGTTTGTATAATATTTGATATTAAAATTATGGTTAGGTATATAGATTAAATCTTAGGTTCATGGAATGGGACTTTAGACTTGATATATTGGAATGTGTTATAAGTAATTTTATTTCATAAATCATAAATGTCATTGGAAAAATATTTTTAAATTGTAGAGTCTACGTCATGTGACAGATACAAATCTTTAATTTATGGAAGTATTTTACAAAATATATTTATATTAGCTATCATGAAATAAAGCTTTGTAATGTAAGTGCAAAGAAGTGATAATAAATTATATATTTGGAGTTTCATTATCAGTGATATTGTTGCAAAGTTCAGCGCTCGGCGGCGACTCGCGAGCGTCGGCGTGGCGCAATCGCGAAACTGAGACGTCACTTTATGATTCCCTTTATCATTTATATTCAACACATGCTTCCTAATTAATTTATAGATATGTATTTTTAATATTCAGGTTTGAGAGCATCCTGTGTTTTATTTGCATTAAAACCTATCTTAATAAGTTTCCCGCCTTTTTTTGACACTTATAAAATTTACCTTTCTAATGTCTTCTAGTGATTTGAGCATAAAAAACGATTCCAAATATTATTTAAACTCATTTAAATCCCGTGATAATTCGCGAACTGTTGGTGTTTGACCGCGCCGTCTATTATGCTACAAAATTGTTCGAGCGTCGTGACAGCTTGCTGACGTCAGAACAGAACTAATTTTTGTTTTTGGAGGTTTTTGTATATTACCTCGAATTTTGTAATAAAAAGCGGAAACGCTAATGATTCTTTCAATGCGGCAACAATGTAGAGCGATATTTCAGTCTGATGTGGCATGAATGTCCGCGGCGGAATTTGGGCGTGGGGCATCCAATCCCGTTAGCTTGGTGAGCTCGTGATGCAAGGCAAGCCTGGCGCAGAGCCTCGACTAGCGGCTGGCTGCATAGCAACAGGCTAGACACTTGTTGCCAGGTGGACGCGTCGCCTCCGAGACACTGCGACGTGCCGATGCGGCCCTCAATATCATTATTTGCACAAAAGGAAAATTCGAGATACGTGTGACTCATAGCATCGTGTTCTGCCGACACTCGACAATACCATTTTGAATACCTCAACATTGCACTAAACATTTATTTTAATTATTTTTTGCGATTTTTTTATCTCCAAAACTGTCAATTCACGTTCCGAGCGTCCTCTTACCTTGGAAGGTCATAATCCACTTGCGATAAGAAATGTTCCACACGGCGTGTTCCAGGTTGTTGTCACTCACTCGCTTCACGGTATCGTACACAGCAATATTCGTTAATACATAGGCATAGCACCAGAACGACAGTCCACAGCGGCTAGGACTCCGCGATTTCACAGCGCGGAGTGGCGCGTGCGTCAATCAGGCTGTCGCGCGCTCACGGAACTGAGTGCGCAGGCGCTCCATTTGGGTCACTGTCATACTGTGGAGGGGCGGACACACGTTCGCTTCTGAAATATAGCGTCCGGCGAATATGTTTCATCGACGCGGGCGTTTTCTCTTCTCGATGTGCACCAATGCGCTGGCTCCGTCAATCTTATCCGCAAATTTTGGCGGTTCGACGACACGAGGCCTTGCTTGCGCGCTGCTTCGCTTAGTTGCCTTCACACTCTCTAGTTTCGTTTATGTTTTGATGTATGTATGTACATTATAGCCTATGGTTTTATGGTTCAAGCTTAAACGAAATTTTTAAATAAACACTCTATGCCATTATCAGCCTCTACAAGACGTTCAATATAGACGCATAGATAAGCGATACTTATTAGTAAAATTTTTATAGGTTAATTAAAGCATATTATTGTAAAAGCCAGGCTTCCAAATTTTCGAATTAAACAAATATATGTAAAATGTTAACTAAAATATATGTAATATACAATCTGTATGAGTTACTACGTAGTGGAATAGTATGTTTTGTAAATTGGGTATGTAAAAGTGATAATCACTTTTTGTACTTCTCTCTCTTTCTTAAACATCAATACCAAATAACCTTTTAGGTTTTTTTACAACGACTTAAATTTATATACAGTACATTTTCTAAGAAAAAGCCATTTGGTTTACTATTTTTTTGTTTTGTTACATCGGTTCTGCCTTGTTTAGGATTCATCTATGGATAAATCCACACTGACATATAACATTAGTAAATGTATTAGAAAAGAAAAAAAGGAGAAGTATAAGTAGGTAGAGAATTAAGTAGTCTCATGAATATTAAAGATACTAAGTTTATTATTTATTTTTATATCATCTAGCTATCTTCTAGCCATTACCTTAATGTTTATAAATTATAATATTTAAAAGAAATAAATAAAAAATAGATTTATTAAAATACTGAAACAGTCTTTTATTTTCAATCTGTTCTCGTACTAATTAATGTATTGTAAATAAATCTGTAATGATTCTATTTTAAGGTCCCAACGTATTGATGAGTCACAACACACAAGCCTATGTCATAGCTAATACGTGTTCCGTATAAAATTTTCTTTTACACTACTATCAAAATTCTGATCAGGAAAAGGGTTTTAACGAAACATCAATATGTTGTATCAAACAAGATTACCACATTAAATTAAACATTGCTTCTTCAATGACATCTTACATTTTTTTAATTCAGCATCAAAATTAATAGAAACTTGATATGGAATTGAATAATACATGATACTCTATTTAAATATACTGCTATAATTCGGAGAAATTTAATTAAAACCATAAGAAGTATAAAATATATTATATCTGTTTCGATGTCGAAGTCTTCATATATATTATTGTTGAAATTAAAATTTATCTCGTATATTTTAGTGCTTAATAAACTACATAGAAGTCGGACACTAAATTTTCCTTAAACAATTCGAGCCGTGAATAGTTAAAGCTGTGTTATGGCAGCTTGCCCGCAGGCTGCTCTCATAGTCTCATTCATAATGTCGGCGCCGTGGAGTCTGCCTAGCAACTGATATTGAGAAAGTAACTGTGCACCCAATCGAACTGTCATTCTATGGAATGTGCCCTGGATTTACATTGTCTTAAAATGTTCTTTATTTGAATGGCTAACGACGCTACGTCATTAGCACTGCTCTACATTGCCGCTATTCTCTATGATACAGATTCTTGAATTATGTAACAGATAAAAAATGCTTTCATTATATTCAATTGTCTTCAAACCTAAATATACTATTAGTAACTGGAAAGTGAATCAATTTATCTTGAGTCCTAAATATGTAGATACGTATATTTACTTTGTATTTTGCACCTAAGTTCAACCATCAATATCTAGAGTTGTTTAGGTAACTTTATTTTTAAATATTCTTAAATTTTACCAAAACTTAACTTTGACCAAAATTAACTGCCATCGCATAGCACGTAGTTATTAGAGAAGGATATACTTAAAGTTATAGAGACTTTGGTTCTGATTAAAAAAGCTAATAATTTAACAGTATGACTTAAGTTAAAAAAAATTCAAACAAGTTAAATGTAAGCCAATATGTACCATTCTTATTTTACCTCTAAATTCAAATGATACTTAAATATAATCAATAAAAAACGTTATTTTCGCGAAATAAAAGAAAAAAAACTCTACACACTTTTTAAAGGAAACAACAAAAGAACGACATACTTATATTTAATATTTTTTGTTTAATACTCATGAGAAGTTACTTTTTCAAATACGTCAATGCTTTTTTAAAAATGAGCCTCCAAAGCTCCCACAAACAAGTCTCAAGAACTACGGACCTCATTTTTGTAACGGGAAAGAGAAGTAGATTACCAACACATTTAACAGATTGTATAAGGATTTACAGTTTGGAAAAGTAACAGATCCATAAAATTTATTGAAGACAGAAAGTTCTGGAAGAAAACCTTCATTAACAACCACGACCCTCACTCATGAGAAAACGACACTGAAAAAAGAGTTGCTATTACAGTTATTTAACTATTAACTAGTATTTCGATAGGCCAAGTCAAAGTCAAAGTCTAAAGTATCTTTATTTAACTAGGCTACATATAGTAACACTTTTGAATCGTCATGGTTTTATCGATAATATAATTATATAGTGTCTGTATACGCACATTTATTTCCATTTTATCTACTTGTCATATAAAATTTAAGTAGTCTTTCACAAGGGAAAGATTTTGAACTTTTCAGGTACCGTTTTTTATACTTATGTATAATTGTAGACACTTTATGAACTCATAAATTAAGGTTCTCTAACGTAACAATTGGAACATAAAACTTACTTATTACTTAATATAGGAAATGATTTTTAAAACTATTTTTATACAGATAGTAATGTATTAATTATATATTATTTGAATCTACGCAAATTATAATGATTAGTAACCATAACTTTTTCTTTAGAATAAGGTATATGTGTCGAAATCTTAAATTGAAAAAGAAAATCTTATAAATTTTGCCCGGTATGACAATGATTTTAAGATTAAATTAACTTTAGGGATACGAGATGTAGATTATATTCACCATTTAAATAGTAATAGTCCTATTAATGTGAATAAATTATTAGGATCAGATAGAAATCGATCTACCTGACGTAGGGCTTCCTAAGGGTTTAGCATAATGGGGTGTGTTTCGGTAGGTGTACACGTAGCACAATAATCGTTAAAATCACTAATATTTGATGTTTTTAAAAGCCCTTTAATTTTACCTATCTCTGAGGATCAATGTACGCACCGTAGTATCAAAAGTTGGAATTATATTATGAACTTAAAAATACGGAAGGATACTTGAATTTTGTCATGTTACGATTAGGTATGATGCTGGTGGTTGAAAATTATTTCAAGCAAAATTTACCCTTTCATGGGGAAAAATACATATAAAAAAATACTTTATATACAAGCAAAACAAATTATAATAAAGCTAAGCTTGAAAAAAAGGGAAATAAGGTCGTAGGCGTATAGGTACTATGTGATTTCTTCTAAGCAACCATTGGAAATAATTAGAACAGTACAGAAATAGAAGTATTAGCGGGTGGCGAAATGCAACTTATAAATTAAAAACTTAATAAACAAATATACATACATACATAATATAAACATTCATTTATATTCAGGACAAGGCTGTAACTCAGCCTTACAGCAGCAGCAGCTAAAAGCAGTACAAAGATAGTGTTTAAGATTTTTGAAGGCGTTCAGAGTTAAAGCTTTTCTTATATAATTCCATAAAGATATAGCTGAGATATTAAAAGAGTTAGTGAAGAATTTAGTTTTGTGAGGAGGAAATGTCAGGAGAGATCGTTCGAAAGAGCGAAATGTATATTATGTAGGTTACAGAGGACAAAACTTCCTCGTTGTGTATAAATAGGTACCTTTGTGCCAGCAATTAATATAATATATTATTATTGTAATAATAGAATGTATGTTGATAACAAGGAGAGCGCTAAGCTGATTTATGTTCTGCTATCGTCTTCAACTTTTGACCTCTCGATTCTCAGTAGTTAGTTTATGATACACCTACCATGACTAATAACTTTAATAATGCAATTAGTAACGTGATAATTTAGAGCTGCAGTGATTTTAAGACTTATTAGACAAATCACATTTCTAACCAAGTTTTGTGTCTACACGTGTACGCAAAAGCAATTCAAGTTTGAAATATATTGTTTTATTTATAATCTTATTTATTATACTAGCTTACACGATATCTGGTTATTATCGCGTCTCCTCGACAAAGGCCTTTGTAATGACCTAGCAACAGACATTGGTATTAGTAAATCAGATTCGTAAGTAAACATAAAGTCAAGTATTTCGTTCGAATATTTTAATATATATCCTGCAACTAGAGGACCCGTGCCCACTTCGTTGGGCATAATGTAAACAATCCTTTTTTATATAGCCTTATGACACTCAGCAATAATGTGGCCTTCTATTGGTGAAAGAATTTAAAATCGGTTCAGTAGATCCCGAGATTACCCCATACAATTTTACAAACACACAAACTTTACTTCTTTATAATATTAGAATAGATAATTATAATCTCAATGATTAAAATAAAAGTGTGTTACTTACCGCCATTTTTCCTCAGTCTGATCATCATAAAATTTTGTATGCATGCAGATTAATAATAACCTAACAAAACTTGTTTGAGCACATTTATTGGTACGTTCTCTAAGAAAAAACATTCGGAGGAACAAAGTATGATATCGGCAATCCGACACAAGTCAATGACGTGACTTCAGCACTGTTTGACAACACATTAAAAATGACGCAGGTATAATCCGATCGAAAAAAGCGCGGCAAAATCATGGCTGGTTGGGCGGGGAGGGCGGGGAGGGGCGGGACAGGGCGTACCGCCCTTAGCGCCGCCCCCTGACTCACCCGCCTGCGCAGTCGCAACAAAGAACAAGAACACAGGAACACCTTTACTGCGTCATTCAAACACACGCCAATATAATACTGGCCAGCAATATAGACACGAAGAAATTATTTTAATTTGCCTTCATAAAAAAATCAGGAATATATTTTTTATATTGGCACACTGACTCTGCCTCGATTGATGACTCATTGCCTTGTCCTCAAATCAAATTTTTAACATCCGTGATTTTTTACTGTTACGGCCTGTCTATATAAAAACTGGCTTACCTAGCTGACTAAACGTTGTTAGTAATAGCTAGGCTTACATTTATGTTTAGACAATTTGACCACACGTTTTAAAATCTTTTTTACTTATATTATCTTTTATCTTTAATCGATCATAGATAATTAATAACATTGAAACCTTTGCATGTGTTTTAGATTGCGATAATTCCATTAAATTTACTGATATAAGCGTACAAATTAATGAGATACTTAGGACAACAGATAGTTTAAATAATCATGCACCTGCAGAAAATATAAAAGTGAATTTATGTATTTTTACGTATATTTTTTATGATTGCAATTAAAAGTATGAAGTCGACAAAATGCATGTCCCCTCGGCAGGTGAGGTGAATCACCAGATGACGTCATCTGCACTAGACATCAGAAACGCAAAGTATCCATAAGCCTGGATTACAGCCTCAGAAAATGTTAAACATTATAAGAAGATAATCTTTGTTGTGCAATGGCGGAGCTTTTATTTTTATAGATTTTAATATACTTAAGAATAAATGTGAGTTTTTAACTGTTAATTTAGAGTTCTCTCAACCTTTTCAGTGTTTGTGAAAAGCAGAAGACTTTATTTCTAACAATATACTTATTGTTATTAAGTATAGAGATCATACCCGATCCTTATCTTATCTCAACACCCCTCTCCACAATTCATATCAATTTTAAAAAAAATATCTACAGACTATAAGCAATTAAGAATAAAATATAATTCGAATTCGACTAGGTACCTTCTTGTATGTAGAAACAATTTTTGTGTAAGTCGTTGTGCTAAAATGCAGTCCAATCATTTGAGATGAAAGCTTATTTACTTTTTACTTTAATAGAAGTTTTATCATGATAAAAGTGGTTCAACACAACAAAAAATAAATAAGACTTTTCAATCATCTGGCATAACCTATCTCTTAAGATATAAAATTATAATTACCAATTTTTGTACATACGTAACATGTAATATCTGACCAGCACATGCGGTTCGGCCGCCGGGTGAACGGCCGCCAAACCGCGCCAACGCCATCTTGGATCCGTCACGCAGAGCGCGCATTATGTCTTCGCGCCTTTACTGCTCAAACTTCAAACATATCACTTTTAAAAATATTTTTTCATACAATTATACGAGAAACATGCGTCCTGATTCTATTTTGTATCCTGTGTATTTTGCTTTTACAGCTAAAAGAATCAAAATCTAAATAATAAAATAATTAACTTGTGACCCCCAAAATTCTAAGCGGCGGTAATCGCGATGAAATTGTATTTAGAAAAACATCTTAAAGTTGCTCTATGGTAAATGATTAATTTTTTTTATTCATCTCTTGACCGAAGGGATTATATACTTATTATAAGTCCTTCAGTCGCAAATTATACTTTATTACACTTTCAGTATTGTCATATACAAAACTAGATAGATCGTTTTAATTGCAAAAAACGCTTTAAATAAATATATATATAATTTATAATAATATATAAATATATTATATATAAATATATAAATATAATAATATTAAATAATAATATAAATATCTACATTATTTACTAAACAAGTCCATAAAATTCGACCTTGCATCAAAAAACTGGCGTGGGTTGCTTTTATTCATGATTATTTATTATTTAATAAGCAGTCGGATGAGCTAAACTGGATAAGCGAAGCAGAAATATAATCTCAGGCTAATTTGTTTGATAATGGCTATTGCTCGACCAGACTAATTTGGTTTAAAAATGATAGAATTTATTAATGTTTAGAAATTGTATATTTATATAATATTAATAATTATTTATCGAGCAATTAAGTAAAAATATGATATAGTCTAATACGAACTTTGACAGTCTACTAATTTTGTCTCGAGATATTACGTAGAATGTATGTATATATTTTTCTTCTCGTAACGCTTATCAGCTCGGTCTAACAAGATCTATCCAAAATATATTAGTGCATGTAGGTGACATTCCGTGTGCAGAGGAGAAACTAGTCGGGCTGCATTCAGGGCTCGCCCTTAGCTGCCGAGGCTAGGTACCGTTGTTGCCAACGCGATCTTACAGGCCGAGGGTTGACAATTAATATTTTTTTTATTAGATGCGTACAAGCAGCCAGGAAATTGGTTTGGAGTAAGAAATGTCATGTGGCAAATAATGATGACATTGATTTAAATTTGGTATTTAAAGCTGAGCGCAAATTTTGTAAATTAATTCGAAATTTAAACCTTTCAAAATTCGAAATGATTATTAAAGAGGTTTTATCCTTTGAAACTTAAATAAAAGTTTCAATAAAACCTCTTCAAAACTAACGGTTGATCATGTTTTCTTTTACAAAAAATAAATACATTTTGTAACGTTATAATAATGGTGCTATTTTAATATTCTAATAGTGAGCTGTAGCCCTGATCGACATTCTATAGACTGGCACGATCTTGTCCTATACTCCCAATGGAACTTCCCTAAACGACCGTGCGAATTTTACTATTGAATTTATTAAGCGAAGGTTCATACTATCTACTGGTGATTCGAATATAATTGGCTAAATGCTGTATTATTTTTATAGCTGAATAATTCTACATTGTTGAATAGTAAATAGTGATAAAATGATGGTCTATTATCTCACCTTTGGCGTGATATCCTATAAATGTTACCTTTTGTGAACTTATTTAAAACAGTTAAACGTAAAAAAATCTGATATAATACCTACATACTATTTACATATTAGGCGAGGTGTAGGATCTGAGGTTATGACACGCACGTGTACGATGTAACAAATCTTAGCTTGTTGCTACGCGGGTTTCAATTAGCTTGTGTCTATGACTTATGGTTTTAAATAAAAAAAAAAACAAAAATGTACTCAATGATGTGATGGTTTGGTATAAAATCTATATAATATGTATTAGTTTTAAACATAATTTTCATTGTAGCACATTTTTGTTTGCAACTAGGTAAGACTGTCATGGCTAACAAACAAAGATAAACATCAATATAAACGTAACGTGTCAACTAAGTGATATTTTAGGCATAAGAAATAGCATTTAATTTAAAGCAGATCTCTTAGTGGTGGTCCGACTTAGCTATGAGCTCGCAGTTGGCGTGTGAGTCACTCACACTATGGTGGCGGCCATAGCCGGCCTTGAGGAATGCCGCCCGTACATAAACCCCGCTTTGCGGCATATCACGGCTCCATCTTAACAGTGCGATGACCCCAATCGGTGTCCTTTAACTAATCATTCCGAATTTCAACATACACTCTTCTTGCTATGTTATGTTAGAAATAAATTGTCATAGAAAAACAAATGAAATTCGCTCTGGTAAAAGATGTCTACGCGTTCTTTGAAGCCCAATAAGCTTGAAACAGTCACGCTTATTGAAGATAAAATGGTGATATTAATAAGCATGAATATTTTTTATTTTATAAATAAAAAATATTCATGCTTATTATAATATGTAATATGATAAATGAGGGAAGCAAAAATGGGCCTTCGGTACTAGAATTAAATAACAAATTTCCGGTTTTGATTAATAAAACACCATGCAATTATCAAAGTGATTTACGTCATAATTATTTTATGTTAAAATTGCAGAGTTCAAATTCAGAATAAACATAAATACTTTTTATATTTCAAATAAAAATAAAACTATCATCTCGACATAGATGTCACCTTGGTACCCCGTATCATAGAAACAGATAGTTCGCATTCATTTGTTCTTTCAAAGTCACTCAAAATTTAAATTTTATTTTTGTCTATTGCCATAACATTCATCTTAATCAATCCAAGTTTAAATTATTGTAACTTTAAGTTTCCTTCGGCTCTATGAGTGACTTACTTAGTTACGTTTGGATTTCACATTTTTATTAATAAGACCAATAGATATTGTCTATTTCTTTAAAATGCAAGTTAAATAAAGACTGTTTGTTTTATTTTATACATAATAAGATAAGCCCCGACCTCAATGCAATTCTCAGATATTGAATCACTCATTTTGTGGGATCGTAATAAGCACTGATTCATCTCGTTGCGTGATTCGATTATTTCACTCAGTTTCGTAAACAAGGTTATTGAAAGATAGGTTACGTTATGTATTTGGTTTATTGGAAAGTTACACCATATCTGAGTTATCTTGAGAAAGCGTTAGAGCCAAGAAAAATATTTTTCTATAATAATTGAAGAATTTCATATAGGTACGTATCGTTACTGCCAAGAAAAAATATAAGAATTTCAAACTAATTGTTTCTTGTAAAATACGAAGGCCAAAAACGAATTAAGCGTTACTTACATTATCTAAGCTGGACACAATATAGAGCTGCTTAAATTAATGTTCGTATGAGAGGTAAATTATAGAACCCTATTATAATAAGCAATTTAAATAAATAAAGTACCTATTAGATCCTGGTATTACGGTATGATATTTTAATTTTGAAAATTTCAAGCAGTTAAATAAGAAAACTTAATTTGGTGCCAAATAATTATCAAAATTGATAGCCACGATCATTCCGATACAAATTATAAGGTGGTACGACTATTTAAAATCGAGGATATTTTGTAAAATTCAGGTTGCAAGTTAAGGCAACATTTTGATAAAAGTAAGTCTAAATAATTATAAATTGAGTACCGACTACCGGGGTGCAAGCGAGTCGGCGTCAACGGACCAGCCGTAGACCGTAACGAATAAGTAATTTTATTTTTAAAAACTCTAATTATTTTTTCATGCCACGTTTAAGACAGAGGCGGTCATTTCTTTTATTAACATAGATAAATTTAATCTTCGCACAATATGGTTTGTCCTTTAATTATGAAAGACGTGCATAATGTATGATAGTTAGTGAGATCTTATAAATAGTCTCAATTCTAAAGTAATGTTTGATAATGATTGAATTTGATACTGGATGGGTAGGGCAATGTCACAGACGGTGAGCCAGACGTGAGAAGGTAGCGGGGGGCGGGGGAGTGCAGACAGATCGGAGGGCGCGGGGGGGCGAGGCGCGTGCGCCGGGGGAGGGAGGGGGGGGGGTGGAAGGCTGTGTTACGTCAGATTGTCGCATCCGGGTTCGCGGCCGGCGGCCAGCGCACGCGCATGCTGCTTTGTCCACGTAATTAACCATAAAGCTGGACAGTGGACACCAGCAGGTGATCCAGATCAATATAATATAAAACAATATAGAATGTTGACGGCAAAAGAGTGGGACGACAAGAAACTTTCCCCTGTCTCAAACAATAATTACCTTTGTATTTGTAGAGTTCTATTATAGAAGTTGACGTGAATCATTGCTCACACAAGCAAGTAATGATTATGCATAATGCATTGAACAAGCCGCATCCTCATCCGACCGGAACAGTTTAATTACTATTTTTAAGTATCCATTTATAATAACCAGGTTCCTTTATCTGTATTTACTTTATCCCTCAATGACATATGTTGATATATGAAGGAATATTTTGAACGAAGCTTCGAGGATAATTTGTTATATAAATATCATGTCCTTATCGTATTATTTTAAGGTTAGCAGCCAACCGCGTGGTATTTCAAGTTTGTTGCTAAGTGAACCTCTTGGTCCGCGGCGGAGTCGACTCGGAAATGCTTACATTCTAGGACGCTGTCTCGACGAAGCCATTCTCCATCTCGGTCGCACGAAAGGCATGATTCAACTCATTCATATCTACCTATAACCTTCCGTACATATACATACACAACCTAAGTACATTAATATAGAACTTGGAATCCATATATGTATATGTATATTTTTGCTTCTTAGTTTATTTTAAATGTTATAAAAGCTCAATTAATGAAATATAAAAAACATGTATAGGTGTTTGAAAATAGAGTATTTTTGATTTATAACTTGGGCTTTTATTCAAAATACATATATACGTAAATTTGAAATATACGTAACACAAGCCATATAAATATGTATTATAAAAAAAAACAGATTTACGACACACGCTATTAATGCGAATGACAAGACAGATTTAATTCATACTATGTTTATTATCTAATTAAGTTAAAGTGCTTTCATTTCTTAAGTACCTAATTAAAATGAAAGTCAGATTATTTCTAAAAAATTACATTAGTTAGTCTGCGATGAAACTCGTGACTTCATATGGGTTAAAAGTCATATTGCTGTATCGATAGCACTTAATTAATAGGGACCGGGTAATTATTTTTATGTCCATTCTACGTCAGCTATTGTAGCGTTTTTCTTGTGTTTTCTTTATTTTATATTATTTCGTCTTAACGTTTTCTAATTTTTCGACAATCTACCTGCTCTTTACCCTTTGGATGGGAATTTCGAAAACAACCTGTTCCGACAAAGTACAAAGTAAAGCATTAATTGGCCTGTTTAGGCGTCACGGAGCGACACAGATAAACTAGCATGCCGTAAGTCGTAACAATGTTATAGATAGTTCGCATACCGGTGTTTTACGAGCGGACAGAATTTTCTGGCATCAGTCCAATAGAGCCGATAGTGTATTTTTGCTAGCGGCCCCGCAGTCCGCAGTCCGCACTAAAAGCTGCGCGGGCGCATAACGGCAAGAGGCGCGGGATCCGTGGGAAGAGCGAGATCCGGCTGTGCCACTTGCGCAACGCCTTTCACCGCGCAAGGTCGCTCCGCGGCCGCGCCACTTTCTTTTATATAATAGCTTACTGATCGCGGACGGAATGTGACACCCGAATTTATGCCATGACGTCATGAGGTGATTCACCTCCGCCAAACGACGCTTGTTAGCGAAATCTGTCCGCTTTAAGAATTATTGATTGTAAAGTGGTTTGGTAGCGCTTATGTTTTAAGTGGCATTTAAATGTTGTAGGAAACATAACGCAATTATAGCGCAGAGATAGAAGAACAACCGGCTTTTTGAACGTAGCTTCGATGCTTTTATTGAAATAAACCTTTCTACGCATTAACTTTAAATAAATATCATCTACAATTACTATTTACAGAAAGAATTACTATATATTTATTGAGAAATTTAATTAGGTCTAATACTACAAGAAGTCGATCATACTAATTGAACTGTGCTATGAACTTTATTTCAATACAAATCGAACATTGAGATCAAATAAAGCTAGTAATATAATGGAAATCCTAAGCATTGTTAATAATACCTGTCACCGGGCTGTATTCTGAACCACCATAGTCAGATTTTTATCAATGTTGTATTTAACAGATCAGAACAGCAAATACCTACATGTGGATTAAATAAATATTTGAGGGGGCTCCCATACCCCATCATTAAAGATAAACATTTGTTAATTCGTATTACTGCTCTTTTAATTGCACGCATCAAGCGAAAGCACTACTTAGTACTTTTGAGAAAGCTCAATATATGAATAAAGAAGGATGTAGTTGAAACATTCAAAGTTAAATGTTAAGCCGCATAATGCTCTCTAATGCTATAATTGAAAACCTAGGTTAGTTATATTCCCTATATCTATTTAAAAATAAATAATATCTAACAAATAAAAATTATTATTTACTACAACTTGTTATTGTTTTTGCTCGTTTTGATACATATTGATTACTGCAATAGGTGTATTGTATATTTACCAATATTTTAACGATAAGACGAACAAATGGAATACAAGGAAACGAAGCTCATGTGACATGTCTCGCGCATAATCTCCTATTGGGCTCTCTACCAGTAGTCTAAACTGTTACAATGTTTGTTAAAATGTTATCTGTTGTATACTCGTATGTACCTATATCTACTGAAATACTGTATTATTTTTGTGTACCACATTTGACTTGATTTTCAACCTAAACAAACACAACCAATTAATTAGTCCTATTTTAAAATTATAGAATAATATGCAAATTTAGTTCAGCACTGATTGTGATTTTCATCACATCTTTGGAGTTCTAATTCATATTGCCAAAAAACCGGATGGCGGTCCGACATTAGAAAGTGACGAAGGCACATCCGCAACGTACCGGAACTAAGATTTGCGCGATGGAATTCAGTTACATCACTACCATTGATATAAAGTCTTTTTTATTACTGAACTAGAAGTACCCCGCGGTTTTGCTCGCCTTGGACCCGTTCCCGGAACAATACCTTAATAAGTACCTACGCACTAAATTTCAACTAAATCGGTACAGTCGTTTTTGCGTGAAAGATTAACATACATCCATTCATACTGTCTTACAAACTTTCACTTTTATAATATTAGTAGGATAGGATAGGATGTAATTCTTGTTTTGGCCCTTTATAGGCGAGTCCGATATAACCGCCTCCTCCTCCCCCGAGGAGGACGCGGTATCCATAACTAAGATTTCGCCCCGATAAAAAAAAGGGTTATTCTTGTGCTATGTTAATTTTTCAAATCTTACGCTGAGATAGAATTCGACGTGTTAAACGGGCTTCTGTAGTAATTTCACAAATTCAGTAATCATTTAATAAATTCAGACATAAAATTGTCTAGTCTATCCATGAGATGTAAAGACTAAACCGAGCTCCTATTGAAGTCTTAAGTGCGTTCTCAGCCTTGAATAATATGGAAAAGAGAAAAGAAAACCTAGTTCAAATTTTAACGGTGTATGTAAATAATTACATTAAATAAATATAAAACTTGTCAGTGGAGTAAGTAGGTACTTTATTCTGAAAAAGCTATACCGTGTAGACTATATTAGGTAATATTAACTTCTTATGTTTAAGTTTTTTTAATGAGTTTGTAAACAAAAAAAACTCTATATATCTAAGAAATTTTCGAATGCCCTTGATAAATTATTACAAATGATTTGATTTTGGCAGCACATATTAAAATAAATGTTTTTACCACAGAGATGTTAGAACATAGAACACATAGAGTTGGTAACTTATTTAATTCAAAACACTTTTAACTCAGACTAAAACAATAACATTTTTATTAATTTGTAGCATTTTTCAAAACTAGAATTCTAGATAAAAAATCTATAGACAAATTTTCTACATCAGTTTATTTTTAATATCAGACGTGATTTTAACCATAGAGTATAGACTGTGTTTTGACGCTATATCGATGGCAGCTGGCACTTGGCAACAGTTATGTTAATTTTGACAGAGATAGGATTTATAAGTTTACAAATTTTGCATGCGTAAAAACTAAATAGAATGTAAACATTTATTTAAAATATGTGACAAGTGACTACTTAATATGTTTTGAGGAAATACCCAAAACTATGCTTGTGTTTCTGTTTATAATAGTAAGTGTACACGAGTAAGGTTATAACGACATTGGGAGGATTTGTAAACATGGAACAAGACTTATTTTTAAAAACGTCTCCTAAGGCAGAAAGCACAATAAATAAAGGGGGCGATGATAAGACATCAGTCACGTAAGTCTTCAAATTTAGTTTTTAATATTTATTAGAAACATTTTAAAGCACAAAACTTACATTTTAAGGTGTTCAAACGTTCCCGAGGGATTATTTGACACATCTGCTGCAAAAAAACACTTTAGTAAGTTTGGCCGTGTACATAGAATACGACTTCTTCCCAAAAAACAAATGTGTGTAGTTGAATATGAACACCCAAGTGCAGTAGAAAAAGCGTTATTAAACGCTGGAGCCTACGATGGCTTTATGTTTGACGTCACGCGGACTAAAGCACGAACGTAAGCATTACTTTACAGAACTGATTAACACTGCTTGTTTTTGTTACTTATCATTATTTGACAGTTTGAGGGTAGACAGAAAAGCTTTATTAACATTCATGTCTAAGCATTTTTTATTGCTATCATACATAATATTTTTGAAACATGTTAAGACAAGTTGTTTTTCTTGATTGCAGTAGAAGAAAAAGCAAGAAAGATGATGACCCTGATTGGGTACCAGATTCCGAAGTTGAAGAGGAATTATCTGCTATGGGAGGGATGGCCACTTATAGACTTTCACGCCAAAAAGGTTAGATCATTTGCAATATTATATCTTAAAAGTAGTACTTATTGCTATGAACTTCTTACTCATACTCTTATATTGAAACTGTTGAGAATATGATATGTCATATTATTATATTTTAGCTATGGAAATTGACTCCCCAAGCAAACAAACACGACCTTTGAAGAAAGTTGTAACCAGGAAAAAGGAGATTCCAGTAAAGCCTAAGGCAGTGCAGTAAGTAACCTAATTGTAATATTTATAATCATTTAAAATACTACACAAATTCCTTTCCTCTATTCACACTGTATTCAGACTGCTCTTATTAAAAGAATTGAAAATTTTTTACATGTTGCACCCGATAAAAATGTTATTTGTGATCGTCCATATGTAGAAGTTGTTTTTTATCCACAAGGAAACCCTTTGTTTGGTTGTTACAATTGCATACAAAAATAAAACCAGTTGTCAATAGTAATAATTAATAGTTGGTTAATATTTGAATGTGTTTGACTTACAGGTCACAACCTGTAAGTGTTGTGGAATCTCCGGTCATAGTAACAACACAAACTAGTCTCAGTACATCAGAAGCAGCATCAGAGCTGCATCAGCTAAGGTCTCGAATATCACTAACCCCTGATGAAAAGTGGAGGACCTTGGATGCTAGAGATAGGTAAGGTATCTTATAGTGATGAGTGTAATGTTTTTGAAGATTTTATCCCCCATCTAGTTGAAGAATTTTAGTTTGGTTCTCCTTAACTTTATTCCACTTGCATAAAAGGAAACAATGAGGCAATTTTTTATTTTTGGAAAACCTTGTATATGACCTCTTTTCAATTTTAACAGAATACTGAGATCATGGGGAGGTGCAGGTTCACGAGTGAAAGTGGGTGGTGCTACGATTGGTACGTGTCCTGATATGTGTCCGGAGAAAGAACTGCTTCATAGACAAGCAGAACATCAGGTGAGAAATCTTAGTATAAATGGCTTTATCTATGAATTATATGTTCTGTAACTTATTTAAACTTTTATTATATGTAAAGAGATAATCTTTGAGAAATTATGCCCAATAAGTACATATAAAAAATTTGCATTACGGAGGTATGTCCCACGAAAAGCGTTATTTGAAGACTTTTTGGAAATTGGGTCTCGCACTATTAGAAAGATTTGTATTTTTTGTATATAATGAAGAAACTCAAAAAGTACTGGACCGATTTTAATTATTATTTTTTCATTAGAAAGCTTTATAATCACTGAGTAACGTAAAGTAATGAGGCTGCATTTAGTACTATTCAGTGTTTACATCTGCAAAATGTGACAAACACACAGAGTTACATGTGTGAAGTAAGTTACGATTAAACAAATATGTAATGTGTATTACATTAATTTCATAAAATACTTTTTTAATATATGTAAGTAAATTATGAAAAATACATGCTTTAATACTATGTCTTGCAGGTGATGACACTAGAGACAATAGTTGACTCAGATGGTTTACTAGAGCCATGGAGGGCAGTCAAGCAGTACAGTAGAAGCTCGGCAGACCAAGAGATCCCAATGTGCTATGAATTACGACCAGCTGCTGTTCTTATGAGGACCTGTGCCTATTTGCTTCAAGAAATTGCAGATACTACCCGTTCAGTAAGTTTTACATACTTAATACTGCAAATAAATTAAAAAAAAATCATTATTGTGGTATGAATATTGTGTTGCAATTCACAAGAGACCAATTCACTATAAACCATAGACACAATTTGGTCTCTATGGTTTATGATAAATTGTTACACTAATCATATAATTCATGAAATTCTCACAAATCTTTCAGGTTGGTCTAGCTGATTGGTTTCATTTCATGTGGGACAGACTGCGAGGTATTCGCAAAGATATAACTCAACAGGCTTTATGTTGTGCAGGTAATTTATAATTGTTTAAAAGTGTTATATGACAATGTTTTTAACAACATTATTATTAGAAAATGTATTTTTCTTATAGATACTATTCGGCTAGTGGAAATGTGTGCGCGATTCCATGCACATTGCGCGGCTCGTTTAGCAGATCTTGAACATACGCAGTTCGATCAGAAACTGAACACAGATAACTTAACAAAATGTCTCCAAACTCTCAAACACATGTATGCAGATGTTGGTATAGAACAAAAACCCAAAGAAGCCGAGTTCAGAGGGTATATCGCACTTTTGAACCTTGGCGACGCTAACTTTTGGTGGGAGGTAATTATCTAATCAATATAATATTCTTTTACTGCATATTTGATTTTATTTGAAGTGTTAAGTTTAACTTAAATATATTAAATATGCTTCGGTTTTTCCACTGACAAGATCATAATATTATGATATGTATATTTCTTTTCAGATTAAACAGCTTCCATCAGAGATACAAAAATCGGAACCAATAGTGTTTGCTGTCAAAGTTTTTACTGCATTGGATAATAACAACTATGTTCGCTTTTTTCGTTTAGTTCACGATGAAGCTACTTACCTTCAAGCATGTGTACTTTTGCGTTACTTCAACGACGTCCGCGCTAGGGCTTTAGCCAGAATCGTTAAAGCGTATGCACCAAGAGGAGGCTCTAAATATCCCGCAGATGATTTAATGAGATGCCTAGCGTTCGAATCCACTGATAGCATGAAATCTTTCATAAATCACTATGGGCTACGATGCTCAAGAAATGACACTGAGCTTACTGTTATTTTGGACCGAAATCAATTTATAGAGGACAGTGATCCATATCCAACTGCAAGAGCACTTCATTTGATTGAGTCAAAAAGAAAGTATTCTGTAGCTGAAATTATTTCTGGTGGCAATCTACCTGTATACAACTATAAAACTCATACTCTTCACAATAGTTTTTACCAAGATGGGAGATTGAAAGAGACATCTCTACTTGCAGAAGATCTAGGCTATAATACGATAAACGACACCAATAAGAATATAAAAACACTAAAATTAGAATTGCAAAAACTGTCTTTTGGTAGCAGAGGCATTGTTACAGAAAAATCCGTAGATAGATTAGATAGTAGAAATATTGTTTTACCTAAGTCAGAACCAGTGACACCGAAACCGTTGAATCGTCTCGCTCCCTCGACCAAAACGAATGGAGAAAAGATCTATTCTTTTCAACCAGCTCTAGCGATAGATTTGCCAGAGGTCATAAAATCTTCACCTGAAAAACTTTTAGACGACAACATTAAAAATACATTTAAATTTTCAAAACCACAAGAAACTGATGGTTCTTCCAATAAATCTAATTTATTTTCGACTGCAATCGGTATGAAGATATTCAGTACTGGCGCTCCGCCTAATGATAACTTGTTTGAAGTTAAAAAAAATTTAGGATCATCTCCTCAAAATGTTTTCAAATTAAATCAAGCAGAGAACGTCTTCAAACCGAAAGCTGGGTCAGTTTTTGCTCAAGCAGTAAAGTCAGACACTGACAATAAAATAGTGAGTAAACATTTATTTGCAAATGCTAATAGCAACGTTTTTACGAAGAAAGAGGATACACAAGACAAAAATATTTTTACAAGCCCACAGAGTAGTAGCTTATTCAACAAACCCACAGAGTCTGTTAATATATTTGCAAAACCTCAGACTGAAGGAAAATTGGCGGATCCATCACGTGTCTTCCGCACCTTTGGCAAACCAACTCAGGAAACTAACATTTTTGCAAAAGCACCGGAAGCTTCAGCCACTAACGGTGAAACGGCGGCGCTTTCTCCAGGAACATTATTTAAACAGGCGAATGACCCGTTCAGTACACAAAATAAACTCTTTACAGTTTTTCAAAGTAAAAATAAAACACCGACGGGGACTGACAATATATTTAACGCTGTAAAATCTTCAAAAGATGTTTACGAATTTCATGATAGTGATTCAAATAGTCAAGCTTCTGATGCGCAACAACATATTGATCAAAATCAACACGAAGAAATCCTAAAGCAACAGGAAAAGTTACGAATTGAAGACGAAAATCGAAAAATTATGGAAAGGAAACAGGAAGAGGCTAGGAGACAAGAAGAATTACGACGGCAAGAAGAAGCACGAAAAAAGCAGGAAATCAAAAGACTTGAAGAGATGCGTAAAAAGGAAGAAGAAAGGATTCAAGAAGAATATAAAAAGAATTTAGAAGAGCAAAAACAAGTTGAATTAAAACGAAAAGCTAAAGAGCGGGAAAAAGTTTTTAGAGAAAGGGTGGAAACTGAGTCTGACTCACTAGTTGACCAACTTGTAATTGAGATTAACCAGGAAACTGTTAACCCTATTTTGAAGGAGGAGTTAGAAAGAGTGAAAGATCTTGTTGCGTATGCTCAAAAAATTACAGATGACATTTTTACAGAATTATTAGTGGAAACTTGCGATTCTGAAGTAAAGGCCGAAATTTTCTGGACAAAAAAGGTAATGAAAAAATGGTTCCATATTTGGCGTAAGCAAATAATGCGCAATTTCAAGCGAAGGAGACTTTTAGAAGACACACCAGTTTGGTTAACAGATAGAAATCCATTGGAAGAAGCTATGTCCCTCAGAAGGATATCAGAAAAATCAGCTTTAAAACGAATGAACGATTTTCACCGTGGATTTATATTTAATGGAGAATTGAGAGAAATACCTCCGCCTAAGCCATATAACATTGTTGACATTATAAGATCGCCATTATTAAAACGTATGAAACAAATTAATTATCCATATGATAAATGTTTTTTCTGGAAAGTAACTTTTGTCTCGCCTGGTGCGTCAAAATGGATTTATAAAAAAATTAATATTGAGAAATGGTTGTTTAATGCATTTAAGATTAAGGGAAGTGATATGTTGGAGAATTATATGCATGTTGAAAAGCAAACATGGAATAGTTTAATGGACTTTGCTACATCTACAACATTAATAAATTTAGAAAATCCTTGGAACATTAATGATGCACTTGATGGAACTAATGGAATAATATTTTACATGTGTCATGATGTATATGATGTACAGGGTGTAGAAAAGATATTAGTTAATAAGCACCAATATCATACCATACCGATAGCTGTTATAACGACGCAAATAAACAACACAATATTTCAAAATGATCTGCAGATAAAGTTATCAACGTATGTAAAGACTAACATTATATCTGATTTTAAAATATATGTGATAGACTCTACAAATGTACCTAATTCATTAGACATGTGTACAAAAAGTGCTATGAAATGGTTAGCAAAAAGATGTCCAAAACCACCACCAATTGAGATTGACTCTTTGAAATCTATTTGTCAGAGATGTCTTGGAAATGAAATATGGCACAGACTAAAAACAGACAAAGATTCTCGATCAGGTGAAATAATGAAGGATATAACAAAATTAATTCAGTATTACAATATAGCAGTTGACAAACTTACTAATATAATAACTGATGAAGATCTTTTCAACTATCCCTCATTTCCATTAGAATTTAAGCAATATTTGGATAACACGTCACCATTCCCCAAACCGTATGAATTTGTTCCTAGTAATACTATTAGTGTAGATAATATTTGCGCGATTAAAAAAATAATGGAAAATTTAAAGCTCCGTAATCCCAATTCACCTATCTCTCCCAAAAGCGTTCTCAACATGCAGGACCAGGTACGTCAGTACTGTAATCAAATAGGTTGGTTTAATAATCCGGAAACAGTTACTTGTAAAGTTGTTGCTCTAATACCACAAGAGTTTCCTGAAAACAATGTACCATGTGATAAATTTGTAGAGTTCTTTGAACATTATAATTTAATAGATATTCTTAATATAATTGTATATGAGAAAATTAATATTCTGAAAAATTTTGAAAATATGTTTGCATTTTATGATAAATCTGTCATGGAAGATTATCATCATGTTAACTGGTTTTATGATATTGATGTATTTGTTTCTATGAAACATAAGGCTGTTGATAACGAAGATAATTTAGATCAGTATATAAGGGCTAAACGGCGTAAACTAAATAATGACTCTGTTGAGCTCCTAGCTTTAGAAGATAGGGATTCTACTATGGTTCAAAATGCCATTAAAGCAGTTGATGAAAATATATCTAAATGCAACAGCTGTAAAAATAGCGTAACTGAGCTTGAAAAACAACTAGAAGAGGAGAAAAAGAAATCGCAAGACTTAGAGAACTTACTCTGGAATGCTTTAAATGATTTGTAAATGTAATAAAATAATACAGTTGATACTCCATTTTTGTTATGTAACTTTTAAAATGTCATTTACTAAATGTATAATAATGAATAAAATAGTGAATTTGTTTTGTAAAAGGTCTTTTTTTTGTCACAGAAAGCTCAAGTGTTGATCTTGAAATTTACAAATATAGGTAGTTCTTACTGATAATATAAAAGTTAGAATTTGTAAATATATGTTTAACTGTTTCATGAAAAACCTTGTGGCACACAAATATTCTAAAACCTGGATTTAACTACAATTTTTGCTTTCAGCAACACCATTACCTTTTAATAAATAAAAAAAATAATCATTAAGTACAACTGTTAAGTATATTTCTTAAGATTAAATGACACATTATCAGTTTTTATACACATTTTTTTTCACCTTCAACCACTTTTAAGCAAGCATCAACAAACTCTGTAAATATAGGTTCCTGCATGTATTCCTTCATTAAAGTATCAGGCTCAGGACTTTGATCTATCTTTTCCAAGATTTCCCTCACATGTGGATTTTCTAAACAATTTTTTAATTCATTGGAGTACTCTGAAAAAAAAATACAACTTGTATGGGAAAAATTTGTTACATGAGTCTACAACTTTAGAAAAATGTCCATCCTTAATTGTTCATATTTTTATGACTATAATTTTTATAATTTCCAATAAAACAAGTTTAGATTTTCTTTACTTTTAGGTGTGATATTCTCTTTATTGTTGCTGTTTATTTTCTTAAAAAGACAAGTATTGCATAGTACCAGCCACACATAATATGGCTGATAACAAAATAAAACAATAATGTTATGAATATTCATTACTTAATAAGTTCCCTGGATTTTGGAGCTGTCACCCCGGACATTTCAATACTTTTTTCATGACCCAGCAAGAGGGTAACATAGTTGTGGTCAAGGATCCAGCATACGGGTTTTCCCCGGACTACAATTTAAAACCTGCCTGGACGCTCCCTGGATGCCTTCCAAACTATGACAAATCCAGGAAATCTGACAGGTGGCAGCTCGAGATATACCACTCTCTACTCATATGAGTAGGGTCAGAAATAAGAATTGTAATATAAATATGTACCTAATAAATTTAGTTTATCTATTGAGACTGTATCTTCTGTAGGGAACTCATAATCTGGCCTGTTTTCTTTTGTATTTTCTGTTTGATCAATTGCTGGAGGTATACAAGGTTTTTCTTTATGGCGCTTACAACATATCATCGAGCAGCTAAAATTTAAATGCAATGTAATAATAATTTAACATGTAATTAGAATTTGAATTATTATGTATAATACTGACTAAGGTTGTCTACATGTTGGGCACTTATATTTTGGTTCACTTCCGCACTCTACACAAGCCATTATAATTCTTTAACGTCTTAAATAAATTATTTAATATCAACACCACCAGTTAGTGGTGTGGTGATTAAAACTATAGTATAAATTAAAATTACAAGTACCTAGGTACGTAAACAAAGCGCACATTTAAATGACATTGACATTTGGTTTTGACAGCTATCAGCTATGAGCTATCTGGTTTTGTTTTTGGGCTCACAGAAGATAGCCCCGCAAAAATAATTTTTTTTCTAATTTTCAACTATTTTACTAATAAGTCGTTTGTTCATCGTTTGTTCTTGATTGTTCATCGTTAGTTATTGTTTGTTCTTTATTTAT